>CAVMGG010000453.1:0-73645 GCA_963680895.1 Fragum sueziense
CTATTCTTTAATCTTCCCCAGAGCCTAAATGGAAGACTGGTACTGACTATGACAGTATGTTATATCTTCAGGACAGAAACTGGACCTTAGCTTTGTGTATCAGAAGAAAAACTGACAGGTCTGCTTCAATTTATAAAGGTTTTCCACCTGCATTCACATAAAGATTTCATAATTTATTTGTCCATAAGTAATTCTTGCACAAAGTTATTTGAATAGAACTTTATTGTTCATAAAAAGACACATAACCACTAAATAAAATGGACAATACCAGTAAAAGTTGACAAAACATACATGCAAGCTTCTTCAACAGTGATAAATATTATGTTTGATCAGCCTTTCCATGGCATTAAAGTTTGAAAGAGGCCTGAAAAGAATATACTAATTTCTACTGTATATTGATAGATAACAATTACTTTTAGATCATAGAAAACTGCTGTTTTGAAGGGTGGCACTAAACACCACAAACCACCACAAACTACCACAAACCACCACAAACTACCA
Organism: Fragum sueziense; assembly: GCA_963680895.1. Lineage (NCBI taxonomy): Eukaryota > Metazoa > Mollusca > Bivalvia > Cardiida > Cardiidae > Fragum > Fragum sueziense. The sequence goes on from CAVMGG010000453.1 coordinate 502, forward strand.
CAAACCACCACAAACCACACCACAAACTACCACAAACCATACCACAAACCAACTTAAAGCTCAAATGAATCATTTATAGTATAAAAATTAAAATCAATTGATAGAGAAAAAATTTAAGGATTTGTGAAACCTTTGCTTTCTCCTTTTCAATGTGTCAGTATAATAGAGTTTTAAGCTTGCTGACAGTAATGGTGCACATTCAAATTTCATCTGCTATCCCAGCACAAATAATTGTTCTTTCTAATCCAATTTCAGCCTTGTATAATTTAAAGAAGGATCTAATAAGATATATTATTCTATAATATGGTACTTTGTTAATTTCTTTACATTCCATGGGCCAGTTTAAGACATGCTGAGAAAACTAATTAATTCATTAGCAGCTACACTGCATGATAACAAGACTATAAATAAATCTGCCTCTGTATCTGATTAAGCAATTAAGATAATTGTCACTTTAAGCTTTAATAGAATGAAAAAAGGAAAATATAGATAATGATTGTCTATCCTTAAATTTCATTTATACTGGAAAAAAATTGAAGTAAGAACAGCATGTCCAGGAATGGTTACAATAAAATCTAAATTCCAAACCAAGATCGTGAGAAGGACACAAAAGGACATACAGAATAGTTAACAGTTTGAACTTTTGATGCTATACATGATAAATTTTGTCTAAGTTGTATTTTGGGCAGGTTTGTGGTGGTTTGTGGTGTGGTTTGTGGTGGTTTGTGGTAGTTTGTGGTGTGGTTTGTGGTAGTTTGTGGTGGTTTGTGGTAGTTTGTGGTGGTTTGTGGTGTTTAGTGCCACCCGTTTTGAAAGTATTTGTTTTAAATTTTGTAATCATCGCTTACCCAAAACACAAAAATATAGGTATTTATAGGTATTTGGGCCAAAATGGGTGATATTATAGGTTTTTATAGGTAAGGTCCAAAAATATAGGATAATATAGGTATTTATAGGTATTTATAGGTTACTGGGCGCCCTGCCAAAATGGCCAAAATTATAATAGATTCATGCATTTTGAAAGCTAATAGTAACAGCAGATGCAGGGCGCCCAGTAACCTATAAATACCTATAAATACCTATATTATCCTATATTTTTGGACCTTACCTATAAAAACCTATAATATCACCCATTTTGGCCCAAATACCTATAAATACCTATATTTTTGTGTTTTGGGTAAGCGATGATTACAAAATTTAAAACAAATACTTTCAAAACGGGTGGCACTAAACACCACAAACCACCACAAACTACCACAAACCACCACAAACTACCACAAACCACACCACAAACTACCACAAACCACCACAAACCACACCACAAACCACCACAAACCTGCCCAAAATACAACTTAGACAAAATTTATCATGTATAGCATCAAAAGTTCAAACTGTTAACTATTCTGTATGTCCTTTTGTGTCCTTCTCACGATCTTGGTTTGGAATTTAGATTTTATTGTAACCATTCCTGGACATGCTGTTCTTACTTCAATTTTTTTCCAGTATAAATGAAATTTAAGGATAGACAATCATTATCTATATTTTCCTTTTTTCATTCTATTAAAGCTTAAAGTGACAATTATCTTAATTGCTTAATCAGATACAGAGGCAGATTTATTTATAGTCTTGTTATCATGCAGTGTAGCTGCTAATGAATTAATTAGTTTTCTCAGCATGTCTTAAACTGGCCCATGGAATGTAAAGAAATTAACAAAGTACCATATTATAGAATAATATATCTTATTAGATCCTTCTTTAAATTATACAAGGCTGAAATTGGATTAGAAAGAACAATTATTTGTGCTGGGATAGCAGATGAAATTTGAATGTGCACCATTACTGTCAGCAAGCTTAAAACTCTATTATACTGACACATTGAAAAGGAGAAAGCAAAGGTTTCACAAATCCTTAAATTTTTTCTCTATCAATTGATTTTAATTTTTATACTATAAATGATTCATTTGAGCTTTAAGTTGGTTTGTGGTATGGTTTGTGGTAGTTTGTGGTGTGGTTTGTGGTGGTTTGTGGTAGTTTGTGGTGGTTTGTGGTAGTTTGTGGTGGTTTGTGGTGTTTAGTGCCACCCTTCAAAACAGCAGTTTTCTATGATCTAAAAGTAATTGTTATCTATCAATATACAGTAGAAATTAGTATATTCTTTTCAGGCCTCTTTCAAACTTTAATGCCATGGAAAGGCTGATCAAACATAATATTTATCACTGTTGAAGAAGCTTGCATGTATGTTTTGTCAACTTTTACTGGTATTGTCCATTTTATTTAGTGGTTATGTGTCTTTTTATGAACAATAAAGTTCTATTCAAATAACTTTGTGCAAGAATTACTTATGGACAAATAAATTATGAAATCTTTATGTGAATGCAGGTGGAAAACCTTTATAAATTGAAGCAGACCTGTCAGTTTTTCTTCTGATACACAAAGCTAAGGTCCAGTTTCTGTCCTGAAGATATAACATACTGTCATAGTCAGTACCAGTCTTCCATTTAGGCTCTGGGGAAGATTAAAGAATAGAGAACCTTCTTTTGTACTCAACTAATGTTTAAATTTTCATCTTGCTCAGCTGTCACAGAGACTGACTGAAATTTGTACATGGAGTTGCTTGTCTTGTTATGTTTGTTAGAGACAACCAGTATCCCTAAAATTAAATATCGTCGCTTTTCTACGAAAACCTCGTATCTGCAGCTTAAAACAAGCTGCAGATACGAGGTTTTTGCAGAAAAGCGACGATATAATAGAATTAAACTTTTATTTTTAGATCATCTTGGCAATTAGTGCTAAGTGTGAGGTATTGTGATTGCGAACTATGATCATCCATCTATCTGCCTGTCCATAAACATATTCTCTCAATTAATATGGCGAAGTGTCTTAAAATTTTGTTTGTAGCATCAGTCAAAGGCCTGCTATTGAAACACTTTAAATCATTGTGGGATTATAAAAGTTGGCTGTATGGTTTTTTTTTTTTTTTTTTTTTTTTTTTGGGGGGGGGGGGGGGGGTATCTTGTTTCATATATGGACAAGGAAGGACAATCTACTTCTCCTGAATTGTTTGGCCTATGGCATTGAAAATGGTATGTGAATCTGTCATTTGACCCTCTACTGAAATACTTATTATCATAAATTTATGATATGATAAAAACTTACCCTATGTTGTGGGGTATCAGATTTCATAATAGGGATAAAGAGGGAAATCTTGTAAAATCTCCTGTACCTAAATTGTTTTGCCTAGGGCTTTAAACTTGGTATAAAAAATTGTCTCATGACCCTCTGCTAATACTTTTCAAATTATATTGGTACATTGAAAAATGGCTCTGTGTTTGAGTATCAGACTTCATATACAGACTGACAAAGCAGGAAATCTTAGCAATCTTCTATTCCTAAATCATTTGACCTAGGGCTTTCAATATGCTGTGTAGAACCACCTCATGGCCCTCTAGTCTACCAATGTCCTTCAAAATATTCTGGTACAATGACAATTGGTCATATTTTGCTTCATATTTGATTTCATTAGAGACAAAGTAGGAAATCATGCACATGTCTTTGAAATTTGGTTTGTAGAATTGTCTTAATTCCGGCCCACTACCAAAGCACATCAAATTTTTTGGTTCTGTGAAATTTGCTTTTTGTTGTATAATTTCTTTCATTCATCTTCTACTCCTAAACTATTTAACCAATGACTTTCAAATGTTGTGTGTAGAATTGTCTAATGACCGTCCACCAAAACACTTCAAACTTTTATAGTATTATGAAATTTGGTCCTATGTTGTGAAGAGATTCCATATCAGATTCCATATAGAGACAAAGATTTTAGAAGGAAATCTAGAGCATACTTTTCTTGACAAATCATTTTTTCAGAGACCCTTTATTGAGGTTTTTGCATGTACCATGGCAGCATGACTCTCTGCTAAAATTCTCCAAATTGCCTTCTTGCAATGAAAATTGGCTGGAAGTTGTTGGTCTAGGATGAGACAGAAGATACCAAATACAATCATTTCCTCAAAGCCTAAATATTCTCTATGGTGAGAGATAAATGGCCTTCTTGGCTCTCATGTCCTGATAAGTTTATGGTATTCTCTGGAACACCTTAACTTTCAGAACAGAAAGCAATAGCTTGTAAATGGCTGTCTTGTCTGTTTCTCCTGTTGTCCTATTAATAACAGAGAGCTGGAAGGTAGTGGTGGTGGTAGAGAAATGTTTAAAGTAGTGTTTTCTTCATCATAAATACAACCTATATTATCCTATATTTCTGGCTAACTGATACCTATATTATTGGGACATACCTATATTTTTGACGCCATAAGTCACTGGGCACCCTGTTTTGGGTAAAGGTTAATTCATTGTAAAACAAGTAGTGATCATTTCCATTTTATGGATTTATGATGTTTCTTATTAATTGTAACATTTTAACCCTTGTTGCCCTGATTTTGAGTTAACCCTTTCCCAAATGGAAATTTTTTCACGACTTACCTTTTAATGAAAGTTGCTGTTGGCAATTGCTGATGACAAAATGTGGGATGTTGAGCTAAATGGATGTTGATCAAGATACAGTTTATGTACAGCTTAATGATGCTTATCAACATGTTGGTCTTTTGCCTGAATGTTTTCCTAAGCCTTTTCCAATGGGGATTTGAACAGGAGAGGAGGTCTTGTTTGGAAAGGAATTATCCCTGGCTGGTTTTGACATGTTGAGCTGTAGATGCCAATGTGTATGTCACATAAACGGTATTTGTGTACTTTAATTACAGCATAGAAAACATTTAGGCAAAAGGAGAAAATGCTGGTTACCAGCATTTTCTCCTTTTGCCTTAATGTTTTCCCAAGCAATTTCTATTTGGGACACCAAAACTATGGCTTGTTTGGGAAAGGTTTAATAAAGGATGGATCTCTGAATGACAATTGTTAATATAACAGAGAACTAATATTTGCCTGTAATTTGTATTTCCAGATAATGGAGGATTACTATTTACTTCGTCATAACTCAGTTGCCAAAAGGTCCAAATTTCCCAGTAAATTTTATCACAGAACAATTGCTCAAGATCCCAGGGTAAGTTGATTTGTTTATGCTTTTTTAAACGCCCCCAAAGACCTTGTCTGTTCATCCGTCCCTCTGTTTGTACACAGCCAAAGGCCTCATTCTGTCCAGCTGTCCGTTTGTCTGTCCATATGTGTAAGCTTTTCACAAAAATTAGGTGAATATTAGAGAGGTGATTAACTGGTGGGAAAAGAATTCTTGATACCGGAAAAACAAGCCAAATATGTCAAGTGGACAATTTAGTTGTCAAGAAAAATAAGAGATCTAACTATTTCCCAATGGGCGAGATTCTAGTCTACTTGAATTTGAACGGTGTTGCAGACTCCAAAATAATTGATATCAAGTGTAAATATTGTGTATGTTTTAGCATCGAAGATATTGAGAGAAAAGGAGAAATTGCTGATAGTCAGCAATTTCTCCTTTTCTCACAATGCTTTCCAAAACTATTCCTACAAAGGATTTCGAAACCAGGTCTTGTTTGGGAAAAAAGTTAAATGTCAACTGACTGCCACAGTCCAGTTAATTCTATTGTATAGTCTATCGGCTATAACTGTAGACTTGTATACAAACACCATTTAAACCAATACATGGTTTTAACCTTTACCAAACCATTTATCGTGAGCTAAACGAGCGAATTATAATGCACTTACTCGTTTATTCTCGAAAGAGAAAGTGTTTGTGTTAGGCCATTTATCAACAACAAGAAATAAAGTGTTTGTATACAACTCTACATTTATAGCCGATGAGTTATAATAGACATTTTGTACTAATTTAGGCTCTTCCATTTTGAAAGCAGCTGCAGACGACAAAATAGATGATGTAATTATGAACTTGGACCTGAAAAAAATGGCTTAACCCTTTCCCAAACAAGACCTGGTTCTGACGTCCCTAGTTGAAAATGCTTGAGAAAACATTGAAACAAAAGTAGAAACTGCTGATAACCAGCAGTTTCTCCTTTTGTCTCAATATTTTCTGTGCCATATTTTACACAAATCTTGTCTTTCATAACATCTATGTGGAAGTTTTTAAGTGGATCACCCTATAATTTTGCCGTTTGGTAATGGCACAATTGTGGACTATTCCAATTCGAAAGGTTTGCAGAAGATAATTTCAAGTTGATGACATTCCAAAAAGCTTTTGGTTAGAAGACAACAGTGTGGAAAAAGAAAAAATTGCTTGTCACAAGCAATCTCTTTATTATCTGAAATGTTTTCTCTAACATTTTTTTTTGAGGAACGTCAAAAGGTATCACTGTATTTAACCCATTCCCAAACAAGACCTTGTTTTGACGTCCCGTATAGAAAAGGCTTGGGAAACATTGAAACAAAAGAAGAAACTGCTGATAACCAGCAGTTTCTCCTTTTGTCTCAATATTTTCTTTGTCATATTTTACACAAATCCTGTCTTTAATAATATCCATTTTGTCATTTGTGGCTTTTTATACGCCCGTCGAAGACGGGACGTATTATGGGATCACCCGTGATGTCTGGCGTCCGGCGTCCGGGCGTCCGGCGGCGTCCACTTCTTTGTCCGGAGCATAACTCTGTCACCTTAAGTCCGATTGACTTTAAACTTGGCAGTTATATTCTTCTCATCATTACGGAGTGCAGTGCACAAGAACCATAACTCTACCTGGCTTATTTTTTGAGTTATTGCCCTTTGTTGTTTTTCAAACTTGAATCTTGTCCGGAGTATATCTCTAAAAGTATAATAGCTAGGATCATGAAACTTCATGGGTGTATAGATCTCACCAAGGGGGAGTGCAGTGTACAAGAACCATAACTCTACCTGGCTTATTTTTTGAGTTATTGCCCTTTGTTGTTTTTCATACTTGAATCTTGTCCGGAGTATATCTCTAAAAGTATAATAGCTAGGATCATGAAACTTCATGGGTGTATAGATCTCACCAAGGGGGAGTGCAGTGCACAAGAACCATAACTCTACCTAACTTATTTTTTGAGTTATTGCCCTTTGTTGTTTTTCATACTTGAATCTTGTCCGGAGTATATCTCTAAAAGTATAATAGCTAGGATCATGAAACTTCATGGGTGTATAGATCTTACCAACGGGGGGTGCAGTAAACAAGAACCATAACTCTACCTGACTTATTTTTTGAGTTATTGCCCTTTGTTGTTTTTCATACTTGAATCTTGTCCGGAGTATATCTCTAAAAGTATAATAGCTAGGATCATGAAACTTCATGGGTGTATAGATCTCACCAAGGGGGAGTGCAGTGCACAAGAACCATAACTCTACCTGGCTTATTTTTTGAGTTATTGCCCTTTGTTGTTTTTCATACTTGAATCTTGTCCGGAGTATATCTCTAAAAGTATAATAGCTAGGATCATGAAACTTCATGGGTGTATAGATCTCACCGAGGGGGAGTGCAGTGCACAAGAACCATAACTCTACCTGGCTTATTTTTTGAGTTATTGCCCTTTGTTGTTTTTCATACTTGAATCTTGTCCGGAGTATATCTCTAAAAGTATAATAGCTAGGATCATGAAACTTCATGGGTGTATAGATCTCACTAAGGAGGAGTGCAGTGCACAAGAATTTTAACTCTACCTAGCCTATATTTTGAGTTATTGCCCTTTGTTGTTTTCATACTTGAATCATCCAGGGCATATCTCGAAAAGTATAATAGCTAGGACCATGAAACTTTTACCAACCCGCTCGCCCTGTTGACATAAAGCAGTGTTACGGGCGTATCTTGTGACAGTTTGACACCTTGTTTGGAAGTGGATCACCCTAAAATTTTGCCGTTTGGTAAAGGGTTAAATAGCATAAATCCCTTCAACATGGATCCAGATCAGCCTACATAATTATGCAGTCTGTTACTGCTTCCTCATAACATGTGTCAACAACAGTTTTACTGTATGATAGCCATGTGCATTCTGATCAGACCACACTTTGGCACATGAAGCCAATCTGGACTTCTGTTGGTCTTTAATGCCATTATAGGGCTCATTGTCAAGATACTAAATATTCCATTTTTAACCCATCCCCACATTAGGATGCCTTTTGACACCCAACAAGATAAAGTCTTTACTTTGCAAAATATTGTGAAAAATAAAGAAATTGATTATTGCAATCAATTTGTTCATTTAATTCCCTCAATGTTTTCTAAAAGTGTAAAATTACACAAAATTAATGTTGACTGCTACTTCTTTCATTTCAGATTAGTGTACAGTTTTGTTAATTATATGGAAAGTGGTTAATTAAAACAAACTAATTATAGATCTATATTTCTTCCATAAGAAATTTCATGACAGTGTAGAAATGATAACAAATTTCATGCTGCATCAGCAATTTGTATTTGTAGCCGGTTACGTGATTACGCTGAACACAATTTGCCAAAACTGCAACAACAAACAATCCATCAAGAACAATTTGACGTATTACAAACCGCATCGGTAATCTGAAGGTCGTAACGATCCAGGGGAATCGTCGGAATTCGTCTAAAATACCTTGATATGTATGAAAATGCAAATAGGAGGAGGAAATATGCAAGAATATTCCCTATCATATAAACCTATGTCTCCTTTAATATTGATCTTCTCCTTGCCAATTTACCAAGAAATGCTTTGCGTCCCTAATAAAAACTGGGACCTGTCAGAGAAAAATGGTTTCTTTTGACTTTAAATTGCAAAATGTTTTGACTATGGTCAGCCTGCACATATTGTGCAGGCTGACCATAGTCAAAACATTTTGCAGTCTGCGAAATAACAGAAATAGATTACATAGTATTACATAATGATCATGAAATTTTAAGAGTAATTTCAATTACTTTTCCTTTGAAATAAAAGTTTATTTGCTTTTCAAGACAGAGGTTGCTGGTTCAAATTTCGGCTTGCCAAGTAACCTTTCCCACTTTGAACAAAGGTCACTGTCTCTCTTTAGATGTACTTTGATACTTAGCTGGTAGTTCCTACTTTATATTGGTGAAACAAACACATTTTAAGCAACAACTTTTGTTAGGTGCACCATGCAACTTGAGTACACTGCTTTTAAGAACATGTAATCCAATCCAAAGTTTATTGCGGAACAATTCCTAGAAGGTCCAATTTTGCTTGACCACTCCAAACTGCCAAACTCTCTCAGAAAGAGATAAAAATCTGGCAGTAAATCCATGGGTTTAATTATGTGGCTTTGTAAGGCATTTTGACACAATTTCATGGCTCAGGGGAGCTTTAATAAGTATTACTTATGAATCCGGCTTGTCATATGTCTGGCTGCGTATTCATAAAATACAAGGCAGAACGTGAAATTGTCTGTATGGTGTGGAAGTTATTGACGTTTTTGTAACATTTTGTATGATTTGTCTGGGCATCCATGTATTTCCATCCAACTCTTAACAAGGCAATTTATTCTCTCCTTAACCCTTTCCCAAACCAAGGCAAAACTTGAAAATATTTAGGCAAAAGGAGGAAATGCTGATCACTAACATTTTTTTGCTCCCCGAAGGGAGAGCATTATAGTCGCCGCTTTGTCTGTCCGTCCGTCCGTCTGTCCGTCCGTCCGCCATTCCGTCCGTCCGTCCGTCCGAAGTGATTTCTCCATAACCCTTGGGCCAAATCAAATGAAACTTACCATGTGAACTCCCTATGACATAATGCCGATGTACTTTTCCCGGTTTTTGGATTTGAGGCCTCGTCATGGGAAAAGGGGACTTAAAGCTACTATTTCCCAGATTTGGACCCAAAAATTGTCAAATACAAACGAAATGTACACTTTTTAAGCTTTATATGACCTGATTAAATGATTACGACAAACTATTGAAGCAACGACTCATTTTTTCGCAATTTGATACCAAAGTCATGAAGCGATATCGAAAGTAGGTCAAAACAGTAGGACATGCGACTTTCTTAAATGACATCACAACATACATGATGACGTCATTTTGAAATTCAAGTATGAATCTCGTTTGAATCATGGTCCGCGCTGTATGCGCATGTGCAACAATTTCAAAATAATTCTAACCCCATCAGTGATGGGGTTGAATTTAGGTTTGGATTCTCCCTAAATTCAGCTATCTGTCTTGTAATTTCGGCTCATTCTCTGTCTGAATCGCATATTATTAACCATCCCGAGGTTGTCAACACAAAAGTTTTGCATATTTTTTCAAAAAAATTCATTTTTTGCAATTAGACCATCTGTTACCGTCGCCCTTTAAGGTCAAATACAGTTTTTCTCTAATTTCTCCTAGTCTAATGGTCAGAATTTGATGAAATTTCATATTTGAGTAGTAAATCAGATGCCCTTGACAATAAACTATGTGAAATTTGGGTATAAAAATTATGTCATGCAAAAAGGGGGCTTAACATTTGTTAGCTTTATGTTAGCTCTGCATGGCATACATTTATTGTGACAATGCCTTATTCGGGGAGCATTGTCCGTCTCTGACGGCTCTTGTCTTCTTTTGCCTCAATGTTTTCCAAAGCTTTCTTTCACAGTTGTATAATCATTAAATTGGCCATAATATTTTGGAAAGGATTATTGGCATTTTTCACAATAATTTGTATTTGTCTGGGCATCAAATTGATTTGCCATGCAAGTCTAACAAGACAATTTATTTCCCTAGAATGTTTTTCTCTCTGCCAATTTATGAGTTTGCTGTTTGGTTATTCCCTAATGTAAACTTAATTGTTTGGTTTGTGTGAAACCTTGTTTTGCTGAGCATGAAGAAATTTCCTGCATGTAACTTACACCCCAGTTACACATACGATGAGACTTAAATCGGTCCTTAATCGGTGAATTATTTCTCTCGTGTGATCGGTTGTCATCGGTGTCAGCATTTCAGACTTTATGTGTAACAGGGTATAGGCGATAAATAGCTTATTGATCGGTAAAGTACAAAGTAGATCGGTTATCTGTAGGCGACAAATAGCTGGCCAGTAGGAGCTTGGTCGGTGATGATCGCTTATTTGCCTAATTTACCATCGGCTGTCGTCGCTTTTACAACGGTTATCAGTCGGTGATTGATCGGTGATTGACCATCGGTATATCGCTTTCCATCGGATACAACCGGTGGTCTGTATGTGTTCACCGGTCAAAGATCGGTGATGTCGGCGATGAATAGCTGGCAAATCTTTGTTCAGCAGACTGCCGTCGTTTTTTTATTATACCCCCCACAACAAAGTTATGGGGGGGTATACTGGAATCAGGTTGTCCGTCCGTCCGTCCGTCCGTCTGTCCGTCCGTCCGTCTGTCCGTCCGTCTGTCCGTCCGTCCGTGGACATAATCTTGTGTCCTCTTCTCCTCCCACAGTTTTTGACCAATTTTTAGCTCCACTGGCCGAAGGCCAGCGAGCTATTGTCATGGCGGTGTGTCCGTCGTGCGTGCGTCCGTGCGTCCGTGCGTCCGTTAACTTTTTCTTTAAAAATCTTCTCCTCTCAAACCAGTGGGCCAATTTTGACCAAACTTTGCAGGAATGTTCCTTGGGTGACCCTTTACTTAAATTGTTCAAAGAATTTTGATTGGTCCATAAATGTGGGCGTGGCAGGGCGGGGCTTATCAGACTTAGAGAAATCACAAAATAATTCTTTAAAAATCAACCATTTGGCCAACTTTGACCAAACTTGGCAGAAATGTACCTTGGGTGACTCTTTACTTAACTTGTCAGTGAAATTTTGATTGGCCTATAAATGTGGGCGTGGCAGGGCGGAGCTTATCAAATTTTGAGAAATCACAAAATAATTCTTTGAAAATCTTCTCCTCTCAAACCAGTTGGTCAATTTTGACCAAACTTTGAAGGAATGTTCCTTAGGTGACCCTATACTAAAATTGTTTAAAGAACTTTGATTGGTCCATAAATGTGGGCGTGGCAGGGCGGGGCTTATCAGACTTAGAGAAATCACAAAATAATTCTTTAAAAATCAACCATTCGGCCAATTTTGACCAAACTTGGCAGAAATGTACATCGGGTGACCCTTTACTTAGATTGTTCAAAGAATTTTGATTGGTCCATAAATGTGGGCGTGGCAGGGAGGGGCTTATCAGACTTAGAGAAATCACAAAATAATTCTTTAAAAATCAACCATTTGGCCAACTTTGACCAAACTTGGCAGAAATGTACCTTGGGTGACTCTTTACTTAACTTGTCAGCGAAATTTTGATTGGTCTATAAATGTGGGTGTGGCAGGGCGGGGCTTATCAAATTTCGAGAAATCACAAAATAATTCTTTGAAAATCTTCTCCTCTCAAACCAGTTGGTCAATTTTGACCAAACTTTGAAGGAATGTTCCTTAGGTGACCCTATACTTAAATTGTTTAAAGAACTTTGATTGCTCCATAAATGTGGGCGTGGCCAGGCTGGGCTTATCAGACTTAGAGAAATCACAAAATAATTCTTTAAAAATCTACCATTCGGCCAATTTTGACCAAAATTGGCAGAAATGTACATCGGGTGAGTCTTTACTTAACTTGTTCGTGAAATTTTTATTAGTCCATAAATTTGAGTGTGGCAGGGCCGGGCTTATCTGACTTAGAAAAATCACAAAATAATTGTTAAATTCTTTAAAAATCAACGATTGGGCCAATTTCAATTAAACTTGGTAGAAATGCACCTTAAGTGACCCTATACTTAACTTGTTCATGAAATTTTGATTGGTCCATAAATGTGGGCATTGCAGGGCGTGGCTTATCAGAATGGGAGAAATCACGAGAAATTCTTAAAATCAACCATACTTTGTTACTTTCGACCATACTTTGTTATTCAATAATACTTTGTTAGTAAAATTTTAATTGGTCTATAAATTTGGGTGCGGCAGGGTAGGGCTTATCAGAATATGACAAACCATGAAAAAGTTCTTTAATTAAACATAAATCTTTATTAGGTCAAATCTTAGAAAAACCTTGTATGCCCTTCAGAGGTCATATTTTCTGCCCAGTCAATCTGAAAAGAGGTCAGAGTGATTGTTTTGATGAAATCATTGAAGGATTGAAATTGGGTCACTGGGGTTGAAAACTAGGTCAAGCGGTCAAATGTTAGAAAAAAACTGTTTTTTGTCCAAAAATGGGTGCATGGCAGGATGGGGCTTATCAGAAATCATTAGAAAATTTTTCATTGATTGCCGCTTCTGTAATCACTGGACATATTATGAGTGTACTTTGCCAGAATGTTCCTTAGGTGACTTTTTGCAATTTTTTTATTTTTACTTTGAATTTTCAAAACATCTCCAAGACCATTTTTTATTTGAGACACCCTTCTTAGAACTTTTGTGTTGAATTTTAGTCACATGAAAATCAATTCAACGTTCATTAACCCTTTCCCTAACAAGACCATGTTTTCATGTCTCTGAAGGAATTTAGTGTCAGAAAACTTTGAAAGAAAAAACAAAATGCTGATTATTAGCACTTGCTCCTTTTCCTTCAGTATTTTCTGTTCTGTAATGTTCACAAATTCCATATAGTTTTGTAACCCAATTCATCACCTGCAGTAGCTGTCAAATCTTGACAGTCTGAATTTTTATCGTTTGAGAAAAGAGAAAATGCACTAAACAGTGGATTCTTTTTAACTGCAATGTCTATTTGTCAAGATAATTATTGCAATTAACAGAAAAAAGCTAAAAAGGGAGTATATTGTTCTCAAAATTTTAAGTTTTTGCAGACAGGAAATTGCTAATTTGCAATGAATGTCTTATAACAGGATTATATAATTATTAAGAGTCCACTGTTTAACCCATTACCACACAGTGACGCCTTTCAACACCCTGCAAGATAAAGGCTTTTGAAAACATTGTGGAAAATGAAGAAATTGCTTGTGATAAGCAATTTTTTTCATTTTCCACAATATTTTCTGAACAAAAAAACACCAAAAAATTTAAAATTCCATGCACTTGATATTGCGGTCTGCAACACCTTTCAAATTGGAAGAGTTTGGAAAATGGTTAAGTTTGATGCCAAAATGTGATATACTCTTTTTCTCATTTCAGACCCTCTTGACCCGTGACAAGTGTTTGTGTTAATGAAGAAAAAAAAACAACAGTTTATGATTATTATGAAGAATGATTGATAATTTGTAACCCATACTTTGTTAAATTCTATTTAAATCAAAAGTTTAGATAGACTTTGTTCTTTAGGGGCTATTGCAGACGTTAACCTATACCAGGTAAGTGTGCTGGTGACCAAAACATGCTGCAGGAATCTTTTGAGTATGTAGGATTGTGTATTTCAAAGACAGTTGTTATTTGCTTTCTTTGAATTGCATACATGATTATCACCAGTTATGAAGAGGGCCTCTTTTTGGGATAACCGCCTTGTTTATCACAAAAAATAGTTTACCACTTTCATAGAAAGTGGAAATTATTTTCTATCAATTTAACAGAGATACACATTTATTTAAGTTTTGGAAATGATATTTCAACAATAAACTGAATTTGATTTTCTAGTCTTTAGTAATGTACAGTGTCATGCCAATATTTAAATTATTATAACGTTTTGAACAAATTTAGATTTAAATCTCAAAACTAAACACACAGTGAATAATTTAGAATTGCTAATCGCAATTACTTCCAGATCTTTTACATAGGTTAGCAAAATAACATGATTTCTATTGTTTTACTCCTGTCTGTCTGTCAGAAAACTTAACATTTTGCATTTTCTCCAAAAGTGTTTGACAAACAAAGCTGAAATTTGGTATCTAACTTCCTTTCAATGATATCTATATGTTCCATGTAACCCTTATCAACTCTTAATTAAAAAACTTAACATTGTAGAAAAATAGCCATTTCGGGCATTCATGTTTCACAAACACATCTTGTCTTTCAAGAAACTTACATTTTGTCACTCAACTATTCTATCAATCATGATTTCAACAACTGTTCTTATTTATTTCAGACAAATTTATCAATATTACAAAAAGACTTACCGTAATATCACTTGGAACATTTGTGAACTTTTATTATTATTTCCAAAATTGGAAATGTTATACACATTTTTATGATTCTTGTGTGGAACAGTGAATTGTGAACACTTTAATAGTGAACATTTTTTTATGATTTTTGTGCAACACTGATTTAATTCTAAATACAGTTTTGTGATTTTTATGTAGCTGTGAGTTCATTGTGACAGTGAATTGGAGTATATATTGGAATTATTGTGAACATAAGTTCTACCCTATGTGACTTAAGGTTGTGTACCTTAATATAGATCACTTTGTGTTGATTGCTGAAAGATATAGAGTACAGTGTGACGAAGTTAAAGAAAAGAGATACAGAGGAAAAAGGGACTTGGATTTACCATTGATTTATCCGTTTAATGTAAGAACTGGCTTTTTATTACTTTCTCTTGAATTTTTACACTATCTGCACCTAAAGATCAGAAAGGGATCAATATAAAATCTGGTCTGTCCATTAGTTTGTCTGTTTTTTCCTTGTAAGTTAGAAATTAAGATGTAGTGCTCAAATTTGATATTAAAACAGTTCATAATTCATTGGTATGAATCCCTTAATAACATTGTTAAAGTGACTTATCAAGGTCAAAACGATACATGCTTGCAAATTTACACTTCATACACATGTAGCAGCTTTTATGGTCCAGGGCCCTGTTTTTCTTATGATTTTATGAACATTTCAATTCATTTGTAAAACAGGGTCCTGGTCATCAGACAATGTCAAAAGTTGTCTTTGAATGTCTGGAAAATTTGCCATTTTAGTTTATATTTTCTAATTGCAGAAGGAAAATGCCTCGCAAGAAGAATTGGCGAATGAGTAGAGCCAGAAGAGATGTACTCACGAAAACCACAGCTGATTTAACGGGTGTCTTTGAACTATCAGATGGGGGCCTATCCCACCCTTTACCTTCATCTGTTTTGGATGAAACAGATGTAAGGCCATCTGTGTCTATGGAGGGCGTCTTTGGAATATCAGATGGGGGACTTGCCCACCCACAAAAACCATCTGTGTCTATGGAGGGCGTCTTTGGAATATCAGATGGGGGACTTGCCCACCCACAAAAACCATCTGTGTCTGGAATTTGTTCTGAAACTGTTCTTGATACTGTTCTTGATACTGTTCTTGATACTGTTCTTGATACTGTTCTTGATACTGTTCTTGATACTGTTCTTGATACTGTTCATGATACTTTACCAAATACTGCAGATGATATACTTACTGACACTGTTATTGATGCTAGTGCTGATGGTAATACTGTTCTTGCTACTGAAGTTGTTGCTGAAGATACAGAATCCAACACAATGATTTTCGGAACTTTTCATCAAGGTAATCAAATGTTTGACCCATCCTCTCGAAATCTACAATGTACAGCCAATGCCTTATGCTCGATGATATACACAGAGCTTAGACATCTGCCATCTTCACAAAATCTAGATGAAATTCTAATAGAAGGAGATAGATTACATAGAGAAATAGTGATTGGACTGAAAGCGAGGAATGACTTTCAAAGCTTGCTTTTGAATTTGGAAGAGATCCCAGGTTCTGTAACTGCATTTGATAGACATGTTTCTATTGTGAGAGGAAATATTTTATCTGGTGTATTTATTCAAAGTTCTATCAACACTCATATGTCATCACTTCACAGTTGTTTGAAGGAAGCATTTCACACAACTTCTTATCTTTTATTTATCATTGGTTCAGTTTGTTCTGCAATTTTCAGGCAGGATGGTAGATATTGTTTATTTGATTCTCATTCACATGGTGTTGATGGATTGGTAGATGATGATGGAAGATCATTATTAGCTTCTTTTCTTTCAATAGATGATTTGGTAATGTTCATGTATGCAATGTATCAAAGTATGAACATCGATCTAAATGAACAATTTGACATGATGCCAATTAGATTTGTTATAGGAGAAAAAATCCATGAATCTGAATCCAAGAAAAATGAAATTGAATTTACAAATTGTCCACCTGAGAAATTATCTTTGATTGACATATATTTCAAGGATCAAGCAGAGAGACAAAAGCGCAAACAAGAAGTTAGGTCAGATTATGAAATTGTACACGAACGTAAAAGATTAAAAAGAAATGAATATATGAAAAGTTATATGAGGAAAATTAGGCAGGATCCTGAAAGACAATCTAAGGAAAGATTAGTGGCTAGTATTTCAAAGAGAAAGGCAAGAAAAAATCCAGAAAGGCAAGTCAAGGAACAGACTATGACTAGTATTTCAATGAAAAAAGCAAGACAAAATCCAGAAAGGCAAGTCAAGGAACGGACTATGACTAGTATTTCAAAGAAAAAGGCAAGACAAGATTCAGAGAGGCAAGTCAAGGAACGGACTATGACTAATACTTCAATGAAAAAAGCAAGAAAAAATCCTGAAAGGCAAGTCAAGGAACGGACAATGACAAATATTTCAAAGAAAAAAGCAAGAGAAAATCCAGAAAGGCAAGTCAAAGAAAGGTCAATGACAAAGGGTTCTATGCAAAAAGTTAGACAAAATGAGGAAAGAAAGAAGAAAGAAAGAATGTTAACTCTTAAATCAATGCACAAGTGCCGCTCTAGTAAATTGTATAAAGATTCAGAAAGGATGAAAAAACAGAATAAACGTTCATCAAGATTCAATATGATAGTAGAAAATGAAAGAAATAAGACTAAGCGCCAGAGTCTAAGGTCTAATTTAGATTATAAAATTAAGGAAAAGAGCTACAAAAGTTCAAAGCGATATGGTTCCAGCTTAGACGACTGCATTGAAAAATTTAAGAAGAATGTTTCAAAAGGCCCTGTTTATGTTTGTTCATGCTGTAACCAAACATGGTTTAAACATTCTGTTGTGTTATTCAACAAACTAAATTCTAAATGCTCTTCTGATGCAGTTAAAAAATTTTCTACAAATTACATCTCTGTTGATGATTGTGAATGGCTGTGTAAAACATGCTATGAAAAAATTAAACTTAACAAAGTCCCTCCAATGTCTGTTTTCAATCAAAATGCATTTCCTGTACTGCCAAAGGAACTGAATTTACATCAGCTAGAGGAAAGATTAGTTTCTTTGAGAATCCCATTTATGCAGATTAGAGAATTACCAAGAGGAGGTCAGTTGTCCATCAAAGGGAATGTTGTCAATGTCCCGGTTGACATTCAGCCTGTTATACACAGTTTACCAAGAACATTAGATAGTCACTATACAATACCTGTTAAACTTAAGAAGAAACTTTCATATAATAAATGTGATTTCACTGAAAATATTAGACCTCTGCATGTTTTAAGTGCTCTTCATTGGTTAGTGAACCATAGTGTACTGTATAAAGAATCTGGTGTTAAAGTAGATGATGACTGGATGCAATCAATTACTTCAGATTGTAGTGATACAGTAAAAGAGTTCTTTGGAATGACAGGTGAAAGCGTAAGTGAAGAATTAGATTGTAATGATGATGTGAATTATGACTCTGATCACTTTAGTGAAGTTGACGAGACAGAAAAGGTTATTGGTAATAGTGACACTATGCTGGATGCTGCAGACCCAAATAAAGACAACGCTTATACTTTTGCTCCAGGTGAGGGTCAAACACCACTCAGCCTTTATCAAGATCCTGATGCAGAATATTTGTCTTTTCCTACAATTTTCTGTGGACAGAGAAGAAGTCCAAATGATAAAAAACATGTTCACATTCACTATAGTGATACATGCAAGCTAGAACTGAGGCATATTGATCGCAGAGTAGCATCAAATATTCCCAATATCTTCTTTAAGTTAAAGAAAGTTCAACTGAAACAAATTTCTGATAAAGTCCATCTTGCTTTGCGTAGATGTAAAACAGAAGGTAAAACATTTACTGCCTCACAAATGCTTGATACAAATCATCTTAAAGGTGTTGTGAGATTGGATGAGGGATTTTATATTTTCAGAAGTTTAAGGAATTCACCACCATATTTTGAAGCCCGTAAAAAAGATGTTTTTGCAATGATTAGACAACTAGGATTACCTACTTGGTTTACATCTCTTTCGTCGGCAGATACCAGATGGCATGATCTACTAAATATGCTCTCTCAGATAAATGATGGAAAAACAATGTCTGTGGAAGAATTGGATAACTTGACTTGGATTGATAAAACAAAACTTGTGCAAAAAGATCCAGTTACATGTGTAAGGTATTTTGACAACCGAGTACAAGAATTCATAAACACTGTACTTAAAAGTCCCCATGACCCATTAGGAAAAATAATAGATTACTTTTATCGTGTTGAATTCCAACAAAGAGGTTCACCTCACATCCACATGTTAATATGGATTGAAAAGGCTCCTAGATATCATGAAAGTTCATTAGATGAAGTAACATCCTTCATAGATAAGTATGTATCTTGTGAGAAAAATCCAGATCAACAACTTGTAGAACTACAGATACATAAACATTCCAAGTCTTGTAGAAAGAAACAGAAATCTATTTGTAGATTTGGTTTTCCCATTCCTCCAATGAAAAGCACAACTATATTGGAACCGTTAAATGACTGTAAAGAAAAGCAAAATTACAAAGATTTATTTGTCAAAATACAAAAGAAATTGGATGAGTTGAAGGAAACAAATATTACGGTAGATGATTTCCTTACTGAGATCAAAGTAAGCAAGGATGATTACATCAAAGCAGTCCAAAGCTCATTGAGTGGTCCAAAGGTTTTTCTGAAAAGAAAATTAAGTGAGGTTAGAATTAATGCATACATGAAACCTATTCTAAACGCTTGGGGTGCAAACCATGACTTACAATTTGTATTGGATCCATATGCATGTGCTGTATATATAGTTTCATATATTAGTAAAGCACAGAGAGGAATGAGTATTCTTATGAATGAGGCATGTAAAGAAGCTAGAAGAGGAAATATGGATCTCCGACAACAGGTTAGACATATTGGAAATAAATTCTTGAATAGTGTTGAGGTTAGTGCCCAGGAAGCCTGCTACTTACTTTTACAACAGCCATTGACAAAAGCCTCAAGGGATGTTGTTTTCATTAACACTTCTTTGCCTGAAGAGAGAACATTCCTACTTAAGTCTAAGGAATCTCTTGAAAAATTATCTTCAAATTCTACAGATATTGAAGCAGATAATACCATTAAAAGATATTCTAAAAGACCAAAACAACTTGAAAATTGGTGTTTAGCAGACTATGTGTCCCAGCTTGATATCAAATACAACACTGACAAAGGCACTGCAAGAAATTCAGGTGAAAACATTTCTGAAACATTAAATGAAGAAACCAATGAAGGTGAAAACAATGAAAACATGGATACATATTGTAACGAGGATGAGGTGCTTGACTCAGACACAAATGACTATAATTCAAGTGAGGATAGACAATATTCTATTCCTGGGGGTCGAATTGTTCTCAAAAATGGAATTGTTATAAGTGAAAGGAAACAAAGAAAAGTCATAAGATATGTAAGATTTTCGAAAAAAATTGACATCGAACAGTTCTGTAGAGAAAGATTGCTTCTATTTACTTCATGGAGAGATGAAAGTATTGATTTGAAACAAGGTCATGACTCTTACCTATCAAGGTACAGATCCATTAAAAATTTCATAGAGCACAAAGCCTTGCAGTATGAAAAGAATGCTGATGAACTAGATGATGCAATGGAGCGTGCTCACAATGAGGAAGATTTTGATGATGTTGCCCCAGGCACAGAGCAGTCTGAGCAGGATGACTCAAATATTGGTGCAAAAGAAAGTGAAAGTTTCATATTCTTTGATCCTGATAGACCTGAAAATCAGAGACAAGGTGATATTGCTGGAGATGTTGGTTTAAGTGTTGCTTCTGTAGATATTAGTGTACGCAGGAAAACAATGTCAGACATAGATTACAGGCAATTGATAAAATCATTGAATACGAAACAGAGAGAATTTTTTATTCATGTTTTCCAATCTGTTAAGCGTGATGAACAAAAGTTGAAAGTTTTTTTAACTGGTGGTGCAGGCGTTGGAAAATCTGTTCTTGTAAGTGCATTGTTTGAAGCTTTGCAGCGTTACTTGACATCTAATCCTGGTGATAATCCTGAGAACTGTAGAGTTCTTCTCTGTGCACCAACAGGTAAAGCTGCTTTTCATATAAATGGGGTAACATTACATTCAGCTTTCCGCATTCCAGCAAGCCAGGGTTATGATTGTACTCCACTTAATAGTGACACTTTAAACACCCTTCGAACAAAATATAAAGACTTGTCTGTTGTTATGATTGATGAAGTGTCCATGGTTGGAAATAACATGCTTAAACTCATAAATGAAAGATTAAAACAAATAAAGGGCAGTAATGTTCCATTTGGTGGCTTGCATATGATATTCATTGGAGACCTTTTCCAGTTGAAACCAGTGATGGATGGTTGGATATTTGAGAATTTGAAAACAAATTTTGGACCTTTAGCTACAAACTTATGGCAGGATTTTATTGTAATGCATGAATTGGATGAGACCATGAGGCAAAAGGAAGACAAGCAATTTGCTGAACTTTTGAACAGATTACGAGAAGGAAATCATACACAAGTTGACATTGAAAATCTAAAAAAGAGATTGACTGATACTGCTAGTACAGACTATCCACAAAATACAACACATTTATTCAATACCAATGAGAAAGTGAACAATTTCAATGTCAGGAGCTTTCTTAATAATACTAATGAAAAAGTAAACATTCCTGCTCTTGATCATGTATTAGGAGATGACAATGTGACAGTTAAACAACAACTAATATCAAAGTTGCCACATGATTCCACACACACTGCAGGGCTTAGTCAGATGGTAGGAATAGCTATTGGAATGATTTATGACCTATGTCTTAACCTTGATGTAGATGATGGATTAGTAAATGGGTCTTCTTGTATGATAAATAAAATTGAATACAGACAGAAAAATACTACTAGACCAAGTATTGTGTGGGTTTCTTTCAATGATGATAAAATCGGAACATCATGGCGTTCAAAGTACAGACATTTGTATCATAGTGCTATTAATCCATTATGGACACCTATCTTTGATTCAAAGAGGAACTTTGTGTATTTGAGAAAAACTTTTGTGAGAATACAAATCCCTCTGCGCCAGTCAACAGCAAAAACTGTACATAAATCTCAAGGAGACACGTTGAGTCAGGTTGTAATAGATATGGATGGAAAACGTGTATTTTCCCATGCCCATTATGTCGCAATAAGTAGATCAAGATCCCTGAAAGGCCTTTACATTCTAAACTTGAATGAAAGCAAGATTTCTGTGTCAACTAAAGTTCAAGAAGAAATGATACGTTTAAGAGAATCACAGAAATTGAAACTATGTTACACTCCAGTTTACATGACTAGTGACACTCATTTCACATGCCTTTTCAACAATATGCAGTCTTACAGAAGCCATAAGGATGAATTGTTTTCAGATCCCAATGTCAAAGCTGCAGATTGTTTATGCTTATTAGAAACATGGTTAACTGCAGATGATTCCATCGATTTAGTGCAGAGAACTGGATATCAAATTGTTAGAGCAGATGGGAAACAAGTAAGCAATGCTCGTCCTCACAGAGGAATTATCGTTTATGTGCGGGACAACATTCATATTTCTCATAGCTTTTCTGTGGTAAAGAAAAACATAGAAATGATTGTTGTAGAACTCTTGGTGCAAGATAAAGAAATAGTCATTGCAACATTGTACAACTCTCCTAAATCTTCGGTGACTGACCTGAAGAAATTTCTAACTGAAAATTTAAAGCATTTCAAAGGGAAGCACCTCATTATTCAAGGTGATATCAACATTGATTTATTGGATATGAATACAACTATCCAGAGGTTTATGCAGGATTTCTTCAACTGCAGTCAACAAGTGTCAAAAACAACCCATTATTCTGGCTCCTTAATTGATCATATTTACAGTAATATACCACTGATTCTCACTGATGTCATAGAATGTGTCTGGTCTGATCATTCGATGGTGTATTCTGCTGTGCCAAATCACAGTGTCAATCTTTCATAAAGTTTAAAAAAAAAATCATTAATATTGAGTTGTGTGAAGCTAATGACAAGTTTACATATTATTTTGAATGAAAGAGGTCAGTTTGAAATCTCACCCGTCATTGTTTTTTGCTTTGTCTGCTATTTCAGCAGACAAAGCTGGTGGTTCATATAGGTATGGGTGGCCACTATAGGTGCAGAAAGGTGGACACAAAGATATGTGACCTGTCACACTGAAAGGGACCTTCTGGTTTTTCCATTTAACCAAATCTTGAGATACATGAGATTCAGCAGATATCAACCAGATGTCATATTTGGAATTTTATTGAACATGTAAAACAAACAAGGAAACGAAATATATATATATCCAAGAAATTGCCTTAGAATGAAAAAAATTGATCCTAGTTAGTTTGCACAGACTGGCTAGGTTTGATATTTTTCACACTTTCCATAAGGTACTGTTAAGCTTGGCGGGTCACATAATTATGATCAAGCGATATAACATTCTTTTCTTATTTTTTTTCCTTCATGTTCAACACATATTTCAGCATCTAATAAGAAAGAGAGAAATTTCTACTGTAAGCCTTGTCATATGCTGAACTGTGTGGCAGAAGATTAACATAACGATCAGCCTGCAGTCACATGTTGACTGATCATTTTACACCTTTAACCCATTACCATACAGTGATTCCTTTTGACTCCCCAGAAGATAATGTCCATGGAAAACCATGTGGAAAATGAAGAAATTGCTTGTGAAAACCAAATTCTTCATTTCCCACAATGTTTTCTACATAAGATGACCAAACATGTAAGATTCATTCATTTTAAATTGTCATCTGCAACATTTTTGAATTTGGACTAAGTTAAATTTTTTAGATTTACACTGAGGAAATACTATTGTTTGTCGGAAATTATGTCACTGTTTAATTAATAGAATTGATTCCTATTTGTTACTTTCTGTTACACATGAACTTGCTACTTTACATTAATTCAACTGTACCTTTTTACTCACATTACTATTCCATTCTGCATAATTTTTCTGAAGGCAGTGCAGAGCTTAGCAAATGGTTCATCACGTATAAAAACAAGTTAAATGAGATTTGTAGATTAACATCTCATATATATTTATTGCAGTATGTTCTTTAAATTTCGAAATGTGTTCACACTAACTTACACAAATTTTGTATTTCACATCAACCTCAGTATTGAGAAGAAAACTCATCAAAAAATTAATGACCTGTAGGGTGAAAAATTATGCACAATGGTAAGATTATTGTGACAAATAGAGCAAATATTTATATTTTTATACGCCTGAAGGTTCATATTGTTATGGCCCCGGTCGTCTGTCTGTCCGTCAGTCTGTCCGTTAGCAATTTCTTGTGTGCGCAACTTCTCCTACAGTTTTGATTGGAATTTAATCAAACTTGCCACAATGATTCTCCATTGTGTCTATTTGTGCACATCGCTTACGGAATTCAGATAACCTGTTTCGTTTTTGAATTATCTGCCCTTGAATTGAAAAAATGGCAAATTTTACAAACAAGCCCCTCTCGGGTGTATATGCGCCACTCTGCGGAGCTCTTGTTCCTATTTTGATTATACTTGTTCTAAGCTCAGTAAAGCACTGTCTTACTTTTGTTAAAACTGCTGATCTACTGAAAAAGTTCATGTACCATTCATTGTTTGATTCAAAATATTAGTTTAGTGTTTTATGCGAGTTTTAGAATAAATCTCTGAAATGATTAGAAAATCAAAACAAAGACTAGTACTGATCCAAAAGGAGAATATATTTCAAAGATACTTAATGAATATATATAGCAATGTCATAGATTAACAAATAGACTTTGTTAGAAGTGGAAATGGTGCTTTGCACAAAGAATATCACAATAACCACATTTATATATAAATCATATGAAAGTCATGACAGATGATAGCAAGGGAAAGAGAGAAAAACAAACTATTTATTATATGTTACTCAAATAACAAGAGGACTGATATCATTATGACAGTCAAATATTCATATAAAGGGATTAATGCAACATCATTGTAAATGTGTATGTATTTAAATTTAATTATAATAGTTTAGAAATAATCACTTAAGTATGTTTTTGTATGGCATAGAACAATTCTTTCATATAATAGATGGAAAGGCATTTTAATATATAGCTGTACAATCTGCAAAACTTTGTTTTATCATTGGAATAAAAGCTTACAGGTCTAAAACTCATATATGTACATTTATAGTGAAGATGTCACTCATAACAGATCAAGACAATCCAGAAAGGCTTGTCGGTCTGTAAAGGGTAGAATGATGATCAAAACACATGAAATATGATCATATTCTATTTTAAACAATGGGGTCCTGCTTGACATGGTAGCTTGAATGCCAAACTCATTTCTTGTGAGAAGTTGCGGGTGATGTGATTGGATTACATTCAAGCTGCCATCCATGTGGGTATGGCCTTTGGCAAGTCATTTCAGAGCCCCAGCCTAGTTATAGAGAACATTGTTGACAAAAATTAAGTTGTCCTGGGTTAATATCAGCAGATAGTAGCAATATGCTTTTTGAATTTAGATGTTATACAAAGGTTTGAATAACAGATAATGTTGAGATGAATTAACATTTTACTTTTGTCAAAAACATGAATAAGCTGTAATGAAACTTAACGCTTTCCCAAATAAGAGCTTGTTCATGACGTCCCTAATTTAAGAGGCTTCTGTAAACATTGAGTGCTGATAATCAGCATTTTCTTCTTTTGCTTCATTTTTTTCATAAATTTATTCATTTATTTTTATTTTGCTATATTGTGCAAAACCTGTTTTCATCACCTTCCATTTTGTCTTCTGGTGCAGCTTTTAAATTGGAAGTCTAAAACAATGCCATTTGGGAAAGGGTTAATTGAAAATTTTAAGTAATACATGTACATGCATAATATGAATTCTGCAAGTTGTTTATTTAACAACTTTTATGTAATGAAAATATGTATTGATTGTATGCTATTGTAAACAACAATTTCAATTACTTAAACATTCTTTAATAAAACTTCATTATTTACAGAAACACTTGTGTTTGAGTTTTATTTATACTACCAAATCAAGTTAAACATAAAAACCACTGGTGGTGAACTCGGCCAAAGCAAGGGACATTTTTCGCTACCACAAGGTACAGATATTTCAGTTAAATGTGAGTTTAAAGATCTGATTGGATAGTTTTTCTAATAACAATGAATTTGTTCTAAAAATAGACCGGATGTAGCAATTTGTATAGACAAACCGTCTGTGTTGTTATAAAATCTCGTAACTACAGCTTAATCCAAGCCGTAGTTACAATATTTAAAACAACACAGACGAAATACTATGATCGCGAAAAAATGTCCAACGCTTTGGCCGAGTTCACCACCAGTGAAAACTATCTGGCAAGGTCATATAAATCAAAATTGTGCATTTTACGGCAATTTAAAGAGAGAGATGAAAAAGATCATATCCATGATAATTTTGTGTTGTGTGGAAATCTAAGATGGAAAACCCTACGATACAGAATTTCCAGCCAAATTCTGCCTTATTTCCATAAAACTAAAGCCTTGGCATCATTAGTATCATTTACACCTGTTTTCAGCTCTCCTGAGCACAAGGTGCTATTATATGAGCTTTAATGATCGTCCATCGTCCAGCATCTATCTGTTGCGGGACTTAACCCATTACTACACATTGACTCCCTAAAAGATAACAGCTTTGAAAAACAGTGCGGAAAATGAAGAAATTGCATGTGACAAGCAATTTCTTCATTTCCCACAATGTTTTCTATGCCAAAACACCAAAATATTTTAAATTTCATTCACTTGAAATTGTCGTCTGCAATATCTTTGAATTTGGAAAAGCCCCAAATTTTGCCATTTTGGTAATGGGTCAAAAAATATATTGGAATTTCATCTTTAACTAAGTTTCACTGAAAAAGATATGGCAGGTTGGATCTGAGTACAATAATACACAGAAAATATTGAGGCAAAAGGAGAAAGTGCTGATTATCAGCATTTTCTTCTATTGCCTAAATGTTTTCTCAAGCCTATTCTATCGGGGACATCAAAACCAGCCCTGCGTCCAGTAAGACAAAACGTTTTGTCTACTGAACGCAGCCCAGGTCTTGTTTCAGTTTGGAAAAGGG
The DNA here is from genome assembly GCA_963680895.1 of Fragum sueziense. Taxonomy (NCBI): domain Eukaryota; kingdom Metazoa; phylum Mollusca; class Bivalvia; order Cardiida; family Cardiidae; genus Fragum; species Fragum sueziense. Next base: position 27,588 of record CAVMGG010000453.1, read on the forward strand.
TTAAGCTGCGGTTACAAGGTTTGGTTGAAATACAGGGATATACATATTGTCGCTTTTCTGCAAAAACCTTGTATCTGCAGCTTGTTTTAAGCTGCAGATACATGTTTTTGGCAGAAAAGCAGCGATATATAACTTTTCCTATTTACAAACAATACTTATTACCACTGAGAAATAAGGTTTCTCAAGGTAAAGTCTATTCTGGAATCAGCTTTCCTGTCAAATTTCCTTATGAAAATCTATACTTGAACCGTCTCATTGATTGAAATACTGAGCCAGTGGAGCGATACAGGCCCTCTTGGGCCTCTTGTTCTGAAATTTTATCAGGATGTTTCCTATCATATGAAGTTGTGCACCTGCAATTTTCATTGTGATCCAGTCATTAGTTTCAGAGTTATGCCACTTTGAAGTTTTTAAGGGGGGGGGGGGGGTTGGACATAATCTTGTGTCCTCTTCTCCTCCCACAGTTTTTGACCAATTTTTCTGAAATTTTATCAGGATGTTTCCTATCATATGAAGTTGTGCACCTGCAATTTTCATCTTGATCCAGTCATTAGTTTCAGAGTTATGCCACTTTGAAGTTTTTAATAAGGGGGGGGGGGAGTAGTCAAAATTTACAATTTCGTTTCCGTGTTCTAACTTGAGAACTGTTTGACCTAGGATCATGAAACTTTACACAGTTGTTGCCCATGACCAATGGAGGTGCCCTATTGTTTTGGGGTCCCCAAGGTCAAAGGTCAAGGTCACAGTTGGACTTTGTTTAAAATCCGTTTCCATGCTCTAAGTCAAGAACATTTTGACCGATAGCACTTTTTCAGTGAAAAGGCCCTTGTGGGGGGTATTTGTCCGCTTTGCGACAGTTCTAGTTAAAATTATATATAAGCGATGAAAACCGATAAAATTTAGTTCAGTGTATGATATGATGAATGTTGGAAGGGCAATTCAGCAGTTTGGTCTATTGCTGCATCAGTAAGCTCTCTTAAACATGGCATTAACTTGGACCCCCGAAGCGGAAATGGTCGCCGCCGTAGGAGACACAGAAGATGGTGGACGAAGCAATGGCTAACACCAGAAAAAAGACTTCAGGTTGGGCAATACAGCACTATCTTAGCCGAACTCAGAGAGGGTGACAACAGTGCGTTCCAAAACGAATCCCCATAATGTGCCATTTTGAAATCTAAAGCCTCTCTTACAACCCGTCGTGCGTCTTTTCAAATTGCACGTTTTAAAACTCTGCAAAATCGCACGATTTATAAAGACGCATGGCGGGTTGTAAGAGCGCCTCAAAATATGTACATTCAAAGCCGGTCAAAAGTATAAATCTCTTTCGAGAAAAGTTCGCATTCTTTGTGAATTTTCTGGAATTTCAGTATATCGTTCCCTGCGTCACACACACGCCTGTCGTACGTGCTCCGTACTTCTGTCTTGCGTGCTCCTGGCTTTCTAAAAGACGCAGAATGGTAGTAGCAAAGAATTGTCCGGTCAATTCTTTGCTGCGTGCAGTCTGCGTCGTGGTTGCTTCCACAAAAATCGTATGTTGCACGTGCGTGCATCGCACGACTAAACATACGTTTTAGACGCAGACATCACGCAGACCGCACGCAGGAGCACGTACGACGGGTTGTAAAGCCTCTCTTACAACCCGTCGTGCGTCTTTTTCAACCGTACGTTGCAAAATCGCACGATTTATAAAGACGCACGACGGGTTGTAAGAGCACCTTAAAGAATTGTCCGATCAATTCTTTGTTGCGTGCAGTCTGCGTCGTGGTTGCGTCCTCCAAAATCGTACGTTGCACGTGCGTGCATCGCACGACTAAACGTATGTTTTAGACGCAGACAGCACGCAGACCGCACGCAGGAGCACGTACGACCGGTTGTAAGAGAGGCTTAAGAGAGGCTAAAGACACCAAAATGTCATGTAATTATTTTTCAGTTTTACTTTTACTATGAAAATATCTCATCTTTTCCCATCGCTAATAGATATTTGTTAATCGGTTGCTTATCACTGACCAATCAGTGATATCGGGTATAAATAGCTTGTCAATCGCTTATTCGTTTAATATTTTCACCGATCGAGAATTTTAAACAGTTTAAAAATCCCGATCGGGTAGTTTTCACCGATGAAACTCATCTTTTCCAAATAGCTTGTGGTGAGTGACAAATCGTCTGCCAATCGGAGACGTCGGATGTATATCGGTTTTGGTCGGTTCCGTCCTTACCTGGATAAAATGAACAACCGATCTATCACCGATTGCCATGTGTAACTGCCCCATTAAATTCCCAATGAGAATTTCAAATGATGCCCTAAATGAATAGACATGTGGTGGTGTTTAGCATTGAATGATTATTGATATGCAAGAAAAGGTCATCTTCAGTTTTCTAAAAGCCACAGTCAGTGAGGTGCAGTTGGTAGTGTAACAGACTGAGACTCCATCATGCAGTCATGGTTGGATCTGAGGCCATGGCCATGGTGCCGTAAATTGGTAGTGCATCAGACTCTGGATCAGTGGCTCCAGGGTTTTATTCCAAGCAGCAACTCAGTATTCTTACTGATGTTTATCTCGGATCCAACCAATGGATGGAAAATTCTAAAGATGTTGTGGAGTTAGAGAAATACATTACAAGAATCCATGGTTTGGTATACCATTTCCAGCTTGATGTGAACATTGTGATGTTCCAAAATTCATAAGTGAGTGCCGCGGCCTTAGCGCAGTAGGTAGCGCATCTGCCTCTCATTCGAGAGGTCCTGGGTTCGATACCCAGCGGCGGCAAATACCCTTTCTGACAAAATTGTCACTCACCAATGGGTTTGAAATTGTTAACCTAAGTGGGAGAGCACTGCTGGCGGCTCAGTAAGGGTGTTGTGGTAGTACTGGTTTGAGAAACAACAGGAATCCATGGGAAGGTGCTCCAGCAGGCGCGATATGACCCTGGCAGTTGAAAACAGTGTAAAGCCCCAATAAACTCAAACTCATAATAATTATACCCCCCAAAATCAATTTGGGGGGTATATAGGAGTCAGCTTGTCTGTTGGTCTGTCTGTTGGTCTGTCTGTTGGTCCGTCTGTTGGTTTTTCTTCAAAAATCTTCTCCTCCTCAACCATTGGTCGGATTCTTTTCAAACTTGGCAGGAATGTTCCTTGGGTGACCCTTTTCAAAACTTGTTCGTGAAATTTTGATTCGTCAAAAATTGTGGGCGTGGCAGGGCGGGGCTTATCGGACTTAGAGAAATCATGTGAAAAATCTTTAAAAATCAATTATCAGGCCAATTTGAACCAAACTTGGCAGGAATGACCCTTGAGTGATTGTATTCAATGTATGCTCATGATTTTTTCATTCGTCAAAAAATATGGGCGTGGCAGGGCGGGGCTTATCCGACTTCGAGAAATCGTTAGATAATTCTTCAAAAATCTTCTCCTCCCTAACCACTGGGCCAATTCTTACCAAACTTGGCAGGAATGTTCCTTTGGTGACCCTTTTCAAAACTTGTTCGTGAAATTTTGATTCGTCAAAAATTGTGGGCGTGGCAGGGCGAGGCTTATCGGACTTAGAGAAATCATGTGAAAAATCTTTAAAAATCAATTATCAGGCCAATTTGAACCAGACTTGGCAGGAATGACCCTTGAGTGATTGTATTCAATGTATGCTCGTGATTTTTTCATTCGTCAAGAAATATGGGCGTGGCAGGGCGGGGCTTATCCGACTTCGAGAAATCGTTAGATAATTCTTCAAAAATCTTCTCCTCCCTAACCACTGGGCCAATTCTTTCCAAACTTGGCAGGAATGTTCCTTTGGTGACCCTTTTCAAAACTTGTTCGTGAATTTTTGATTTGTCAAAAATTGTGGGCGTGGCAGGGCGGGGCTTATCGGACTTCGAGAAATCATGTGAAAAATCTTTAAAAATCAATTATTAAGCCAATTTGAACCAAACTTGACTGGAATGACCCTTGAATGCTTGTTTTCAATGTATGCTCATGATTTTTTCATTCGCCAAAAAATATGGGCGTGTCAGGGCGGGGCTTATCTGACTTCGATAAATCGTTAGATAATTCTTCAAAAATCTTCTCCTCTTTAACCACTGGGCCAATTCTTACTAAACTTGGCAGGAATGTTCCTTGGGTGACCCTTTTCAAAACTTGTTCGTGAATTTTTGATTCGTCAAAAATTGTGGGCGTGGCAGGGCGGGGCTTATTGGACTTAGAGAAATCATGTGAAAAATCTTTAAAAATCAATTATTAAGCCAATTTGAACCAAACTTGACAGGAATGACCCTTGAGTGCTTGTATTCAATATATGCTCATGGTATTTTTATTTGCCAAAAATGTGGGCGTGGCAGGGCGGGGCTTATCCGACTTCGAGAAATCGTTAGATAATTCTTCAAAAATCTTCTCCTCCTTAACCACTGGGCCAATTCTTACTAAACTTGGCAGGAATGTTCCTTTAGTATCCCTTTTCAAAACTTGTTCGTGAATTTTTTATTTGTCAAAAATTTTGGGCGTGGCAGGGCGGGGCTTATCGGACTTAGAGAAATCATGTGAAAAATCTTAAAAAATCAATTATTAGGCCAATTTGAACCAAACTTGGCAGGAATGACTCTTGAGTGATTGTAATCAATGTATGCTCATGATTTTTTCATTCGTCAAAAAATATGGGCGTGGCAGGGCGGGGCTTATCGGACTTAAAGAAATCATGTGAAAAATCGTTAAAAATCAATTATCAGGCCAATTTGAACCAAACTAGGCAGGAATGTCCCTTTAGTGATTGTATTAAAAGCATGTTCATGAATTTTTTATTTGTCTAAAAACATATGGGCGTGGCAAACTGGCAGGGTTGGGCTTAACGAAGTCATGAGAAAATTCTTTTAAAAAGCAATTATAGGGCAAATTTGAACTAAATCTTATGTACCTTGAATGACTGTCTTCAATACATGTTTGTGATTTTTTTATTTATTGAAAAATGTGGGCCTGGCAGGGTGGGGCTTGTCCGTCTCTTACAATTAACATATTGATACTTTTAACATTCTTCATTCTGATGTTTCAAAATTTGAGTGTAAAAGTTGAATCGGCTTATGAAGATCAAACTGGAACAGAGGTTGATATAAAATAGTAAATATGTATGCAAATGCTACTAAATGCCATATGATTGAATGCTAATGATGAGACTTTATTGCATACATTGGAAATTATGAAAACTTATTTTACAATAATCTAATGTGACATGTTTATTTGTTTACAACAAAATTCATATTGTTCACAATTCAAACATGTATACATCTGGCACTCTTGTTCCAATTGAACAGCTCCCAGTTCAAATGAAATCAACTTCTCAAAATGCACAAAAGCTGCGCTTTTGGGGGGTATGATCACTTTCAGTGATATTCTAGTTTTTTGAGCCATCCTTTGTTGGTTTGATTAATTGAACTCTTTCTCAAATTTTGAACTTTCAGACAAATGAAAGTGAAATAGACACAAATGGTGTATACAATGTAGCACAGAGAATAATCAGGCAAAAGAAGAATAATGATGGTCACCAGCATTTTCATCTTTTGCCTCACTATTTTCCCAAGCTTATCCTATTCTTTATATGATGTTTGGGAAAGGGTTAAATTGATTGACAATCTCACAAGGGCTTGTCTGAGAATAAAAAAGGTCCTTTCTTCACAATGACTGTGGGAATAAGACAGAAAAATGCAATTTAGCTGAGATTACATAAAATACATCATGCACTTCAATGGATTATTTGTGTCTCCTACACTTAAATTACATGTGAACCATTTTCCCAGTAGCCGTAATTCAACATCAGTAGAAATACCAGTCTGATCGAGCTCCTTAGTTAGATAACTATAGTAGGGGTATCATTTTATCATTGTGCAATATTTTGATTATTGTTTATCAAACCCAGGATTATGGGTACTCTGTAATCATTTGAATTGTCTCATATAGATGATTCAAATGAGTATCCATTACATAGGATTTGGAATGGAAATAACAAATTTAGAATGCCTGTATCCCTTCTTATCTCTTGCATTGGATCAAAACAAGATATGAAAAAAATGTTATGTTAAATATTGAGAGAAGAAGGAAAATGCTGGTTATAAGCATCTTTATGCAATTTTGCTTCCTCTTGTATAAAGCTATAATGAAACAGGCAAATTCGTTTTGGATTGTTTCCTGAATTATCTGCCCTTGAACATCATGTTCCTTTTTGGGTATGCTCGAATCTATGAAGCTGTTGTTGTTACTGTGTAGGTGCCTAGGATGGAGTTCATGAAATTTGTTTTAACCCTTTCCCAAACAAGACCAGGTTTTGACGTCCCTATTAGGAAAAGCTTTGGAAAACATTAAAACAAAAGAAGAAACTGCTGACAACCAGCAGTTTCTCCTTTTGTCTCAATGTTTTCTGTGTTATATTTTTCACAAATTCCTTCCTTTCTGACATCAATATTGTTGTCTACATCAGCTTTTGATCTGGAACACCCTAAAATCTTGTTGTTTGGGAAGGGGTTAAATGAATATTTCAACTGCGACAGTCCTGGTTACAACGTCCCATTAGAAAAGGTTTGGAAAAACATTGAAACAAAAGAAGAAACTGCTGATATTATCAGCAGTTTCTCCTTTTGTCTCAATATTTTCTGTGTCATATTTTACACAAATTCTATCTTTAATAACGTCCATTTTGTCATTTGTGGCAGTTTTTGAAGTGGATCACCTTAAAATTTTGTCGTTTGGTAATGGGTTAAAGTCTGTGACAGTCCTGATTGTGTGATTTGATTGTCAACTTGAGTGCAAAATGTCTGAATTTGTTATGCAAATTTGAATTTTAATCATTCTTCAGCATTTTTGTCCTCTCAATTAAATTTTGTTTCCTTTGTTCTAATGCTCCGTTGGCAGTTGACATTGCACAAGATTCGATCAACTTTGTCACTTCTTTAATTAAAGTGTTAATTAACTTTTAAATTTGACCCTTTCCCAAACAGCAAAATTTTAGGGTGGTCCAATTGAAAGATGATGCGGACAACAATATACAATATAGCACAGAAAATATTGAGACAAAAGGAGAAACTGCTGGTTATCAGCAGTTTCTTATTTTGTCTCAATGGTTTCACAAGCCATTTCTGTTTTGGGACATCAAAACCAGGTCTTGTTATGGAAAGGGTTAAAATTCCTAGATGACAAGTTTTTGGACAAGTCTGTCTTGTTACATGACAAAGCAAACTTGGCGGAAATACTGGTTTAATCTACAAGTCTATCCTTTCTTTCAATATTTCCTGCAGATATTTTCCTAGGGGTTGTCAAACGCAGACATTGTTTGGAAGAGGGTAATCGAAAGATGGGGGGGGGGGGATATTATTTTACTGATGTCAGTCTGTCTGTTTGTCTGTCAATCTGTTGTCTGCAAGGTCTGTTTTAACCCTTTCCCAAACGGCAAGATTTAAGGGCGATCAACTTCAAAAACTGCCACAAATGACTAAATGTTAATAAAGAATTTGTGTAAAATATGACATAGAAAATATTGAGACAAAAAGGAGAAACTGCTGGTTATCAGCAGTTTCTTCTTTTGTTTCAATGTTTTCCCAAGCCTTCTTCTCTATTAGGGACGTCAAAACCAGGTCTTGTTTGGGAAAGGGTTAATGTATTTCAGCCTAGAATGTTGCTGTCTTGTAACGGGTTGAAGATGTGTTTCTAAATAAGTTGTGTATGTGTGAACTATTTTATCAATGAAATTCCTTGGCATGAAACTCAGTTTTGTAAGCTTAATAGCCTTTTCAACGCACATTAGACCTGAAAAACAAAATTCAAGGAAAAAAATCACAAATTCAGAATTTTACTAGGTATTAGAAATTTTATTCAGAAACTTGATACTATGAATTACCCAAGTCTTTGAAACTCATACTCTTATAGGTTCTAATTATCTTTAAAGCTACTATTTCCCAGATTTGGACCCAAAAACTGTCAAATACAAACGAAATGTACACTTTTTAAGCTTTATATGACCTGATTAAATGATAACGAGAAACTATTGAAGCAACGACTCATTTTTTCGCAATTTGATACCAAATTCATGAAGCGATGTCGAAAGTAGGTCAAAACAGTAGGACATGCGACTTTCTTAAATGACGTCACAACATACATGATGACGTCATATTGAAATTTAAGTATGAATCTCGTTTGAATCATGGTCCGCGCTGTATGCACATGCGCAACAATTAAAAAATAATTCTAACCCCATCAGTGATGGGGTTGAATTTAGGCTTGGATTCTCCCTAAATTCAGCTATCTGTCTTGTAATTTCGGCTCATTCTCTGTCTGAATCGCGTATTATTAACCATCCCGAGGTGGTCAACACAAAAGTTTTGCATATTTTTTTCAAAAAAATTCATTTTTTGCAATTAGACCATCTGTTACCGTCGCCCTTTAAGAACTTAAAGATGAGTTCACTTTCAGGAAAGCTCAAATTTACCCCTGGGAAAAAAGTTCAAGAATGCATTTCTAATTCTAGAACTGTTCTAGAACGTTCTAGATTGTTAAATGGCAGTTCTAGAACAGTTCTAGAACTTCCTTCACAATCTAGAATGTTCTAAAACAGTTCTTGAACTAAAATGAACTTTTCCCAGGGATTTATTCCATGAGATCAGTTCTTCACTTTCACTGCAATCTTCATGGATTTGGTTAAGTAGCTCTCCTCTACCCAAAGAAGACCTGGATTATACCCTTTCCCAAACAAGATCTGGTTTTGACATCCATAGAAAAAAAAAATAGGCAAAAAAGTAATTGAGACAAAAGAAGAAAATGCTAATAGCCAACATTTTCTCCTTTTCCCTCAATATTTTCTTAGTCATGAGTATCAGATATTTTATACTTTTGACATCAATTAGTTTGTAACCTTTATTAGCTTTCAAACTGGCGCACCCTGAACTTTGATATATGGGAAAGGGTTGATGTCATCAGAAAATGACAGAGAAAACATGGAGACAAAAGAAGAAAACGTAGATATGAAGAAAAAGTGACCTCTCAACAGCAATATGACTGTATTACAGCATTTCTATGTACATATTTTTGTAGTGTTGTTGATGTAAGAGCTCATAAAGACACATAAAAACACTTCTGGTTTATCTTGGATACCTGTTGCAGGACTGATAAGCACTCTTTGGGCTTTCTGGCTTTCCCAAATATCCATTCTAAGACTGCTTAAATTTGAATGGACTTTCATACCATGGATGTTGATATTTTAAAATAAGACTTGTAGACACTGTCAGTGACTATGTCTTAGAAAATATTTATGCAAAAGGAGAAATTGTACTGCTGATTATCACTGCCTCAATGTTTTCCCAACTGTTTCTATTAGGCTGGTCACATGCAAAGATATAAAAAAGGGTTAACTACATAGTAAAGTATCTCTCTGGATTTAAAGTGTCAGAAAGGAATTGCTTTTGAAACCACTGAGAGAAAAGGAGAAAATGCTGATAATTTAGTCAGGTCTTCTTTACGGAAGGGTTAAACACAAGAAGTAAATATCCCCTGAGAAAAAATGCTCAAGAACACAATCATTTCTAGTTCTAGAACTTTACTATACTAGAATGTTCTAGAACAGTTCTAGAAGTGCCATTTAACCCTTTCCCAAACGACAAAATTTTAGGGTGACCCACTTAAAAAACTGCCACAAATGACAAAATGGATGTTAGTAAAGATAGGATTCGTGTAAAATATGACGTAGAAAATATTGAGACAAAAGGAGAAACTGCTGGTTATCAGCAGTTTCTTCTTTTGTTTCAATGTTTTCCCAAGTCTTTTCTATTAAGGACGTCAAAACCAGGTCCTGTTTGGGAAAGGGTTAAGTACTTACTTCAGTGATGAAATGTTCTGTTCTTACACATTCAGTAATCAAACAATTATTAAATTCTTTAGATATTCTTCTTCTTTGATGAATCATGAATTTTCTGCCACTTTCTGTGTTTCTTTGCCTATAATGTAATAAGGTGTGATCTTACTAGCTGGAAAAGCCCAACCTTTTCATATGTTAACCCTTTCCCAAACGGCAAAATTTTAGGGTAATCCACTTCAAAAACTGCCACAAATGACAAAATGGATGTTATTAAAGATAGGATTTGTGTAAAATATGGCACAGAAAATATTGAGACAAAAGGAGAAACTGCTGGTTATCAGCAGTTTCTTCTTTTGTTTCAATGTTTTCTCAAGCCTTTCCTATTAGGGACATCAAAACCAGGTCTTGTTTGGGAAAGGGTTATAAGGGTATCATATATAATTATAATGCTATGGCCTTGCTTGTCTGTCCATCTGTCTAAGCAATTTCTTACTTACACAACCCTCCAAAGTTTCAGTTCTAATTTGATCAAAATTGCTATAAGGCTGAGCACTGAAAATTAAATTAATGTTCTATATATGGTGTATAGAAATGTGCATGCTGCTTTTGAAAATCAGATTTACTCTTGTTGTTCTTTCATTTGAATATTTGAGCCGGGATCTGGAAAAACGTCCCTTATAGCATTTGAGAACATCATGGTTCCAGATCAGCCTGCATATACACGCAGTCTGACCAGGAACCATGTTGTTCTCCAATAGCTTCCACATGGTCTGTAGCAACCATTTGAGAGTAACATGGATGCTGACTAGACTGCATCTAGGCACAGCCTGACCTTGAAATATGGCTATCTCAAATGCTATAAGGGACGTTTTTCCAGATCCCGGCTCATTTAATTTTGTTCTTGTTCTTTCATTTAGATGTTTCAGTTTTGTCTTTCAGTTTTGTCTTTTGGGAAAGGGTTTAATTGTTCTGGGATAAATTGTAAGCTGAGATCAAGTTATGAACATGTTTAATAATTTATACTTCATAATTTAATTGAAAGGTTTCCAAGAAATAGGGTAAGCCCTTAAATTTTCCTAACATCTGCTCTATAAGAAGATGTATGCTTCAGACAGCAAAACTGAGGTAAAAGAAATATTTGTACTTTAGTATAGAAAATATTGAGGGAAAAGGAGAAAATGCTGCATTTTCTTCATATCCGTCAATGTTTTCTCAATCAATATTTTCTTCAACACCAAACCAGGTTTTGTTTGTGAAAGGGTAAAGAATAATGGCGGTTTCATTTGACATTATATGCAGCTAAATTTGTCTACTATAATTCATGCTGCCAAGATTTTTCTCCTGCAATAGTTAGATCTTAATTTGATAATCGGGATCTTGCTTTGGATCATCTTAAAATAAAAACTGAAATAAAACAGAGAAGGAAATTAATCCTTTTCAAAAATATCTCTGGTTTCAAAGTGTCTAAAACAAAATCTTAAACCCTCCTTTTCCAAACAAGTTTCGACATCGTAGGTAGATATCACTTGTGTTAGCATTGGCGTAAAAGAATTTTCTCCGTCTGCCTTTAAACTTTCTGTGCCATTATATACAGATTCTGAAATCCCATTTTTATCAACATCCATTTTGTCCTTTGGATAAACTTTCAAATTATGCAATCCCAAATTGAAGTCTTTAACTCTTTCGCTGCCAAATTTCCTGGAATTGTCCTATTTCCAGTGCCAAATTTTCGAAACTCCATAAGAGGGCTTATCAGTTTACTGAATAGTATAAAATCGTTGTTTGATAATATTAAACTGAAACTTCCAGGAATCATTGCACATAAATTGTTTTGCCTAATAGCATACTTTTTATCAGGCAGTTTGATCAGATGACCTTGTCCTTGACCTTGAATGACCTCATTAAGCTATTTTTTGGAAGTCGCCGATCGGCGACATTGGCAGTCTTCCTATGGGTCGCCTTTTGGCGACATTGGCAGCGAAAGAGTTAAGTGGAGGGTAAACTTATGAAATTTTGTGGTATTTATTAGCATCAAGTTTCCTACCAGATTCCTACCAAAATACTTCAAATTAACACTATTCACAGTTTAGAATTTATTATAATAATATGGGTTTCAGGAATTAAGAGAGAAATCTTTGACAATCATTTCCCAATCAGAGCTTTGTTGATCACTGTCCATAACCAGGCCAAGTCCCCTGGAGACTCGGAATTCTACATGTAGTACATTGCCTCAAGCCCCCTCTCTGGGCCATCATGGTCCTCTTGTTTCTGACAAAGTTTATTTTCCACTTTTCTGGTGACTGGGAATTTTACATTTAGTACAATCATTGTCTCTAGCCCCCTCTCTGGGCCATCATGGTCCTCTTGTTTCTGACAGAGTTTATTATCCCCTTTTCTGGTGGCTTCACCGCTTCGGTGTGCATCTGATGTTGTAAATATCTGCTATCACATTTATCACACCTGTTCTACCCCAGTTCCGAATGAAATCAAGAAAAAAACGGGGGCCACCAGTGTGTCTGAGGTCTACATTAACCCTTTCCCAAAGGGCAAAATATTAGGTTCCTCTTCAAAAACTGCCACAACTTACAAAATCTGAGTTATTTTAAGGTACATTTTGTGTAAAATATTACATGGAAAATATTGAGACAAAACTAGAAACTGCTGGTTATCAGCAGTTTCTTCTTTTGTTTCAATGTTTTCCTAAGCCATATCAATTAGGGACGTCAAAACCAGGTCTTGTTTGGGAAAGGGTTAAAAAATATGTTACCTGGAAATGTCTATACACCCTTAGTGCTTTCTGCAACTGTTTATCTTGTTCGCCTGTCTCAAAGTGCACAAGATGAATTTCTGCCCATTGCCAGTTGGACCATCAAAAATTCATTGTTTACACTCTAACATTTGCAAAACCAAAATAAGCCTATCTTGACCAACCAATGTCAAAACAAGACTCATGGTGTGATCATATTTTTATTCTTGGATAAGTTAGAATATGGGCTTGATTAGCGCTGAAAGTGCTGGGTTATGTGCCTTTGAATTTCAAATGAGACTGTGTCTACTTAAAGAATGTTAACATATTGGCAATCCCACAAACTATGATATCAATCAGGACATGAAAGTTCAGACAAAATGTAAATGTGTCTATAGTATATCGTCGTTGTAAATGCAAAACATCGTATCTCGTGTTTGGAAAATTTTAAAGGGGATGGAAAAAAGTGTAATAACTTTTCCCAAACTGAAATGTTTTACTTGAAATTTGGACATAATGTTCACAAATGATTTGTCATTGATACTGATAAGTAACAAATCTCAAAACCTGCAAGAATTGTCTTTAATTAGGCACACATTAAGTTTTTACTTTGAAAATCGCAAGAATCGACATACAAGGTTTTGCATTTACACCGACGATATATAGATCTGCAAGCGTAAATGTGCAGTAATTCTGCTGCAAGAATGTTTCAACTCATGGTAGGGAAATCAAACAATAAAAAAAATGAAATGTTGATCTCAATTAATGAGACTCTTAATTCTATATTTCTTAGAATCATATGATAATACTGTAACGAGTTCCTGAATATGTTGATGAAAGTCTTTAGTTTCTTAAGTACATTCTTGTTTATGTAAACAAGTATTTATATGAAGGATATATCAGAATTTTTGGGAGTTTTGTATTAATGATTACAGCAGATAGAGGGATGTACATATCAAACAAAATTAGACATAATATCAAAGGCAGTGTGTGTAGATGAGAAATGCAGATAAAACAGTTGTTAAGCCAAATGCAAATCCCAGCATGAGGGCTTCTATTGATGATGAGTTTTCAAGACATCTGAAGGGAAATTTGCCTTAACCTTGTTGCCAAACAAGATTTGGTTTTGAAGTTCCAAATAGAAAAGGTTTTGGAAAATATTGAGACAAAAGAATGCTGTCCTCTGACAGATCTTATTCTATCATATGCCATTAACCCTTTCCCAAACAAGACCTGGTTTTGACGTCCTTCATAGATTAGGCTTGGGAAAACATTGAGGCAAAAGAAGAAAGTGCTGATAATCAGCACTTTCTCCTTTTGCCTCAATATTTTCTTGACTACATTATACACAAATTCTACCTTTATCAACATACATTCTGTTGTCCGCAGCAGCTTTCAATATTAAGACCACCCTGAAATTTTGTTGTTTGGGAAAGGGTTAAAAATTGTGACATCATTGATTCTTGTAAAACATTCATACAAACCATAAAGAAATTCTGCAGTTGAAATAAAGCCAAGAATATTCAGAGAGGAAGATTTGATTTTCGAGTTCAGCAGGCTTTAACACTGTTAAATGAAATCCCCAACTGTTAAATTAAACTTAATCATGCACAATTACTAACTACAGATAAGATGGGAAGGTTTTAAATGTGGTCGTTAAGTGCAAAACTATTGTTAGTGTTGATTATTGTACACATACCTACAATATTTTTGCACTTAACTTTTGATCATAAATGTGGCATAAAACATGTGAATGCATGTTGCTGCTTTTGTTCCAAAACCATGTAACATCAGCTTTAAACAAGCTCTAGTTACGAGGTTTTTGGAGGAAAGCAATGATGTATTATCCCATTACCAAATGGCAAACTATAAGATTTCTCTAAATTCAAAGATGTTGTAGACAACAATTAAAACTAAATGAAATTTTACATATTTTGGTATCTTAGTTTAGAAAATATTGTAGGAAATGAAGAAATTGCTTGCCACAAGCAATTTCTTCATTTTCCACAATGTTTTCTAAAACTTTTATTTCGTGCGGTGTCCAAAAGCGTCAATGTGTGGGAGAGGGTTAAAGTGCTACCAAAGGTAGTCTCTAGGGCTTAGTGGTATAATGCACTTGACTTGTAACCCATATGGTCATGAGATTGAAGCCTATTCATGGAGGTGGGCAATCAAGCACTTATTTGTCAAGGTCAAAGTAACAGATTAGAGAAGGTAAAAGCATTCTATATTTGTTATTTTAAATCCAAACCATATGTTGTGGGTACTCAGTTCAATTGTCTTATGGAGACAATGATAATGAGTACACACTACACAGGGTTTGATAGACACTGAAATATTGCATTTTGAAAGACCCATACCCCATTTTATTTGTAGCTCTGCAATGCCTCAGGATACACAAATCTAGGTTTTGTTAAAAATGTGTAAATATTTACCTTTTAAGCCTTTCCCAAACAAGACCTGGTTTTGATGTCTCTTCTAGAAATGACTTTGGAAAACATTGAGACAAAAGAAGAAACTGCTGATAACCAGCAGTTTCTCCTTTTGTCTCAATATTTTCTATGCCATATTTTACACAAATCTTATCTTAGATAACATCCATTTTGTCATTTGTAGCTGTTTTCAAAGTGGATAACCATAAAATTTTGTCATTTGGGAAAGGGTTAAATAGTGGTACTCATGAAAGTTTGCCTTGTAGAGATGTGTAGGAGGATTTAGTCTAATTATTGTCTGTATTCAGACAGAAATAGGCAGTCTACCATGAATTATGCATGGATGAGACTCTACCTTACAGGGGATCAAAACTGTAGACAGATAATAACCAGAATTGCTGGATAATTTGATAATTATCAAAGGCCTGAAGGTACTGATAACCGCCAGCTATGACAAGAGGTGAATTATTACCTCCCCTGATTCAGAATATTGTAGTACCCCTGTAAGTGTTGTTGCTTTAACTGATTCCAATATGGCAAAAAATGAGACAGAAACTCATCTTAGACAAGCTCAACTACAGTAGACAATGTGCCAATGTATGTCTCTCAGTCATGTGTGCTAAAAGTTGCTCATTCCATTTAGATGATTTTGATGGTGCATTTATTTTAGTGTAAGAGTTGTGTTTGGTTTGGTGCAAGAATAGTGTTCGGTTTGGTGCAAGAGTAGTGTTTAATTTTGTGCAAGAGTTGTGTTTGGTTAGGTGCAAGAGTTGTATTGTGTTTGGTGTTAGAGAGAATTGTGTGTGGTTTGGTGTAAGAGTTGTGTTTGGTTTGGTGCAAGCAAGAGTTATCTTTGGGGTTTGGTGCAGGAATTGTGCTTGGTTTTGTGCAAGAGGTGTGTTTGGTTTGGTGTAAGCAAGAGTTGTGTTTAGCTTGGTGCAAGCAAGAGTTATGTTTGTTTTGGTATAAGCAGGAGTTGTGTTTGATTTGATGCAAGCAAGAGTTGTGTTTGGATTGGTGCAGGAATTGTGCTTGTTTTTTTGCAAGAGCTGTGTTTGATTTGGTGTAAGAGTTGTGGCTGGTTTGGTGTAAGAGTTCTGTTTGGTTTGTTGCAAGCAATTAAGAGTTGTGTTTGATTTGATGCAGGAATTGTGCTTTGTTTGGTGAAAGAGTTGTGTTTAGTTTGGTGCAAGAGTTGTGTTTGGTTTGGTGCAAGAGTTGTGTTTGGTTTGGTGCAAGAGTTGTGTTTGGTTTGGTGCAAGCAAGAGCTGTGTTTGGTTTGGTGCAAGCAAGAGCTGTGTTTGGTTTGGTGCAAGTAAGAGCTGTGTTTGGTTTGGTGCAAGCAAGAGCTGTGTTTGGTTTGGTGCAAGCAAGAGTTTTGTTTGGTTTGGTGCAAGCAAGAGTTATGTTTGGTTTGGTACAAGCAAGAGTTTTGTTTGGTTTGGTATAAGCAGGAGTTGTCTTTGATTCGATGCAGGAGTTTTCGTCTTCCTTGGTAAGGTCAGGAGTCATATCTGACTGTATTGTTGACCTGTGTTGAAGGGGGAGACAGCCATCTTCCTCCAGAGTTAAAAACACATATTTACATGTTAAAACTATATACATTATTGGTGGAATTTACGGGTTGAAGACGAAGGAGCCACTCCTGACTAGGTCCTTCAGGGCAGCTGAAAAGTCTTCTCTGGTATCAATGTCTGTAATCTGTGTCGGGAGCTGGTTCCAGTCTCTGATGGTTCTCGGGTAAAAGGATTGATGGTATACTGTAGCCTGAGTCTCATGTTGTCTTATCCGTCCTCTACCTCTTGTGCGGGAATCGCCAGATTGGAGAAGGTTACCAGGGTTGATATCCACAGCATGATGTTTTATCTGAAATAAGTACTGCAACCTATGGATGCGCCTCCTGTCTATCAGCTGGAGCCAACCAAGGTCACTTATCATTCGGGTGACACAGCCGGGTGTTCTGTCGCTATAATTGTTGCAGGCGAATCTAGCCCCTCGGCATTGGACCTTTTCTAGTTTGTTGACATCCGCTGCTTGGTATGGGTCCCATGCTGCCGCTGCATAGCTCAGGGTTGGTAATACAAAAGTGTTGTATGTTCGTTCTCTGGCTTCTCTGGAACAATTGTACAGGTTCCTGCGAAGAAAACCTAGGGTTTTGCTGGCTTTGGCAGTTGTATGGTTTACGTGGGACTCCCACGACATACTCTGGCTGATATGGACCCCAAGGTACTTGGCACTATCCACTGATTCAAGAACATGTCCATGCAGGGTGTATTTATTCTGCCTCCGGAATCGTGAATTGGTACAGATGTGGATGACTTGGCATTTCTCTGGGTGGAATCTCATCTGCCACTTTTCTTCCCATTCTTCCAATGACTGTAGATCTTTCTGTAGGTCCTTTGAGTCCTTGTCTGATCTGATCTCTTTATAAAGCAGGCCGTCATCTGCAAATAAACGTGTGTCCGATGCGGTGCATTCTGGTAGGTCATTGATAAATGCTAGGAAATACAGAGGTCCGTTGACTGTACCTTGTGGGACTCCAGAGGTTACATCTGCCTGGGCCGATTCTTTTCCATCAAGGAGGACACGTTGTTTTCGGTTAGTAAGAAATGATTTGACCCACTGGAGGTTTTCTCCTCTCACTCCATAGTAGTCAAGCTTATATAAGAGGCGCCGGTGTGGAACTTTGTCAAATGCTTTGGAGAAATCAAGGAGAATGACGTCTACCTGATCCCTTCCAGAGCGAAGTTTACTGGCTATCCCCTGTATGGTGGTAATCAGCTGGGATTCACACGATCTCTTCTTCCGGAAGCCATGTTGTTCGTCGCATAGGATCTTATGTCTTTCAAAGTGGTCCATGACGTTACTGTGTACAACATGCTCCATCACCTTACATGTGATTGAAGTGAGAGACACAGGTCGATAGTTGGATGCTAGTTGTTTGTCGCCCTTCTTGTAGATCGGGACAATATTTGCATCTTTCCAGTCGCTTGGAAGCGCTCCTGTCTCATAAGACACCTGGAATATTTTCGCCAACACTGGAGCAATTTGTGCGCTTGCAATCTTGAGCATGTGCGTTGGTATGGAATCCGGCCCGGCTCCCTTGTACGGGTTCAGATTATGTAGGAGTTTTTCGATTCCTTTTGCTCTGAATGTTATCTTGGGCATTGTGGGGTGAGGGCTGGTTCCCATATCCGGCAAATTCCGAAGGTCCTCGTTTGTATAGACTGATTGGAATTGGTCGTTCAGGATGTCCGCGCGTGTCGTCGTGTCGCTCTGCAGGAAACCATTTCTATCCAACAAAGAAGAAACACCAACGTGGTCTTGCTTTCTGCCCTTGATATATGAGAAAAAACGTTTTGGGTTTTGTTTCAAATCTCCACTGATGACATCGTGGAGGTAGTGCTTTTCTGCTGTTCTAGTTGCAGACTGCGTTTCTCTCTGTAGGGATCTATATCTTTTCCAGTGAGATTCCTTAGCTGTTTTCCGTGCCTTTCTGTGGGCTCGCTGTTTTCTTCTCATTAGTCTTCTTGTGTTTGGTTTTGTGCAAGCAAGAGTTGTGTTTGGTTTTGTGCAAGCAAGAAATGTGTTTGGTTTTGTGCAAGCAAGAGTTGTGTTTGGTTTGGTGCAAGCAAGAGTTGTGTTTGGTTTTGTGCAAGCAAGAGTTGTGTTTGGTTTGGTGCAAGCAAGAGTTGTGTTTGGTTTGGTGCAAGCAAGAGTCATGCTTGGTTTGGTATAAGTAGGAGTTGTCTTTGATTCAATGCAGGAGTTGTGTTTGGTTTGGTGCAAGCAAGAGTTGTGTTTGATTTGATGCAAGCAAGAGTTGTGTTTGGTTTGGTGCAAGCAAGAGTTGTGTTTGGTTTGGTATAAGCAGGAGTTGTCTTTGATTCAATGCAGGAGTTGTGTTTGGTTTGGTGCAGGAATTGTGTTTAGTTTGGTGCAAAAATTGTTTTTGATTTTTGGTGCAAGAGTTGTGTTTGATTTGATGCAAGAGTTGTGTTTGATTTAGTGCAAAAGTTGTGTTTGATTTGGTGCACATGTTGTGTTTGATTTGGTGCACATGTTGTGTTTGATTTGGTGCACATGTTGTGTTTGATTTGCTGCACATGTTGTGTTTGATTTGGTGCAAGAGTTGTGTTTGATTTGGTGCATATGTTGTGTTTGATTTGGTGCACATGTTGTGTTTGATTTGGTGCAAGAGTTGTGTTTGATTTGGTGCAAGAGTTGTGTTTGATTTGGTGCACATGTTGTGTTTGATTTGGTGCACATGTTGTGTTTGATTTGGTGCACATGTTGTGTTTGATTTGGTGCAAGAGTTGTGTTTGATTTGGTGCACATGTTGTGTTTGATTTGGTGCACATGTTGTGTTTGATTTGGTGCAAGAGTTGTGTTTGATTTGGTGCACATGTTGTGTTTGATTTGGTGCACATGTTGTGTTTGATTTGGTGCAAGAGTTGTGTTTGATTTGATGCAAGAGTTGTGTTTGATTTGGTGCACATGTTGTGTTTGATTTGATGCAAAAGTTGTGTTTGATTTGGTGCACATGTTGTGTTTGATTTGGTGCACATGTTGTGTTTGATTTGGTGCAAGAGTTGTGTTTGATTTGATGCAAGAGTTGTGTTTGATTTGGTGCACATGTTGTGTTTGATTTGATGCAAGAGTTGTGTTTGATTTGGTGCACATGTTGTGTTTGATTTGGTGCACATGTTGTGTTTGATTTGGTGCACATGTTGTGTTTGATCTGGTGCACATGTTGTGTTTGATTTGGTGCAAGAGTTGTGTTTGATTTGGTGCACATGTTGTGTTTGATTTGGTGCACATGTTGTGTTTGATTTGGTGCAAGAGTTGTGTTTGATTTGATGCAAGAGTTGTGTTTGATTTGGTGCACATGTTGTGTTTGATTTGATGCAAAAGTTGTGTTTGATTTGGTGCACATGTTGTGTTTGATTTGGTGCACATGTTGTGTTTGATTTGGTGCAAGAGTTGTGTTTGATTTGATGCATATGTTGTGTTTGATTTGGTGCACATGTTGTGTTTGATTTGGTGCAAGAGTTGTGTTTGGTATGGTGCAAAATTTGTGTTTGATATGGTTCAAGAGTTGTGTTTGGTTTGATGCAAGAGTTGTGTTTGGTTTGCTGCAAGAGTTGTGTATGGTTTGGTGGGAGAAATACCAAGATCATATGACTAGCTGCACCAGCTGCAACATTTTAACAAAAAAACATAGTGAAAGTCAAATAAAAGTCCAATGAAATCTGAGTTGGTTTCCGAAATATTCTTGCAATTTCACTTTAAAGCTGAATAACCTGTTAGAAGAATTGTTTATCTGGCTTCAGACTTATTTTTATCCTAATTGACAGCATTGGGACTTGAACAGTAAACATGAAGTGTATTTTCAGAGTAGTATCCCTTTCCCAATCAAAATTTGGTTTCTAATGACTACGCAGAAATAGTTTGGGGAAATATTGAGGGAAAAGAAGAAATTGCTGATAATCAGCAATTTCTCCTTTTCCCTCAATATTTCATATGCTCACACTTTATTGTGTTTTCGATATTATTTTGTCATCTGTAACTCCTTTCGAAATGAATGATCAGTCTGTAAAAATTTGCTGTTTGGTAAAGGTTTATCAGGTATCACAGAAGTTGTGATGAAATCTGGATATTTTACTATCATCCCATCTGATTAATTTGAGTGCATTTCTCAATGCTACACATTCTTTAACCCTTTCCCAAACGACAAAATTTTAGGGTGATCCACTTCATAAACTGCCACAAATGACAAAATGGAAGTTATTAAAGATAGAATTTTGTGTAAAATATTGAGACAAAAAGAGAAACTGCTGGTTATCAGCAGTTTCTTCTTTTGTTTCAATGTTTTCCCAAGCCTGTTCCATTAGGGACGTCAAAACCAGGTCTTCAATACTGTATCAAACTCTGCCTTTTAGGAATATCAAAACCAGAAGTTATTTGGGAACTTAGGTATAATGTGCATTTTGATAAGATAAATCTCAGAAGTTATAATTATTGACATTATTATGTCTTTAATTACATCTTGCAAAGCTTTATGATAGTGAATGTTAATTATTTTGTTAATTCCTAGATCATTAATCCTTTTCCAAACAGGACCTGGTTTTGACATCCTTGATTGAAATTGGGCTGGAAAACATTAGGGCAAAAGAAGAAAATGCTGACACCCAGCAATTCTCCTTTCGCCTCAATATTTTCTTTGCTATATTTTACACCTATATGTTACAACATCAATTTTGTCAGATCATAGTTGTGAAAAAATTTCAGTTAATGTTGTTTTACATGATCTTGTCTTGGTGAAAACTTCATTGATTGATTGCCATGATTGGGGTTTAGGGCCTCTTAATTTGCATCCGCTCTGGTCATATTGCACAGTTGGATCACATAAACATGGATTCCTATTGTTTCTCTCACCAGTACTACCACAACATCCTTACCAAGCCTCCAGTGCTGCTACAGTTTAATCTGGAAGCTGCTATAGTTCAATCTGAAAGCTACTACAGTTCAAGCCTCCAAGGTTTACGATTATGAAACAAAGAAGTGCATGGACGCCCAGACACCGATCGCCGGACATCACGGGTGATCCCATAATATGTCCCGTCTCCAACGAGCGTATAACAATTTGTGGGAGACTAATATCAGAGAGGATGTCTACTATGTTCGGGATCGAACCAGTAGTCCCCATGAGTGTGAGTCTAATGCCCTGAGATTATAGGATATGATGGCTGCGGCCTGTTGAATAAAAAATGAGTAATTTGCCATGACTGTTGTGTGTAATTGTATATCATGCATGTGGATCTGCTGTTTAGTTTAAAATTAATTTGATAAATCTTGGCTCGCGACCCCTGACATTACTTCCTGCAGAGTGCATCAATGCTTTTCAACAAAAACCTTGAAACTGCAGCTTAAAACAAGCTGCAGTTACAAGGTTTTCATTGAAAAGCCCTGTACCAAACTCCATCAAAACATGTAAAGATGTTTCTTTGGCTTATTGATTTGTTTAAACAATATTTTGTATTTCATTTAAAAAATTTATACAGCTGACCTTATTAATTGGTAACAATAAACTGCTGATTTTCATGCCAGTAATGTTTTCAAGTTCTGAGAAAAATACAAGAAATTTTCAAATTCCAATTAATCAAGTATAGCAGTTGATAAAGCCTTTTTTTTGCAGGATAAATAACAAACTTGCTCGTCAACAGCATTTTATACTTTTGCCTCAATGCTTTTCTAATCCTTTCCTAAAAAGGCATCAAAAGGCATCACTGTTTGGGAAAGGGTTAAAGCTACCACCCAGGGAAGGTGTCTTACTAATGAATTTAATTTAACCCTTTCCCAAATGAGAATTTTTGTGTGATCCCAGTATAAAGCTGCTGCAGACGACATAATGAATGTTACTAAAAGTAAAAATTATGAATAATATAACACAGAGAACATTGAGGCAAAAGGAGAAAATGCTGATTATTAGCATTTTCATCTTTTGCTTTAATGTTTTCCTAAGTATATTATACCAGGGACATGAAAAACCAGGTCTTGTACGGGAAAAGGTTAAATGTTCACTGCTTGAATACAATTAAGATGTCTGGATTGCAATTGTTCTGTCTGAAAAACGTTTTTCTGAGGATAAAATTTTGGTGTTGAAATTGACTAGCCCTTGAGTTGTTTTCCCAGATAACGGCAGTCCTGGTTTTGAACAACCTAATGGAAAAAAAGTTTTAGGAAAACATTGAGAAAAAGAGCTGCTAATGTTCAGCATTTTCTCTTTCTTCCATTTTAAATCCTAAGCCATACAAACAGAAACAGCCAATAAATTGGCTGTAGCAGCTTTCGGACTGAATTTTAGCAGCTTTCAAACTGAACTGTAGCGGCTTTTGGACTGAATTGTAGCAGCTTTCAAATTGAACTGTAGCGGCTTTCAGATTTAACTGTGGCAGCTTTCAGATTGAACTGTAGTAGGTTTCAGATTGAACTGTAGTAGCTTTCAGATTAAAATGAGTAGCTTTCATATTAAACTGTAGCAGCTTTCAGATTGGACTGTAGCAACTTTCAGGTTGAACCGTAGCAGATTTAAGATTGAACTGTCGCAGAAAATTTAAGATTGAACTGTAGCAGCTTTCAGATCGAACTGTAGTAGCTTCCAGAAATAACTGTAGCAGCTTTAAAATCAAACTGTAGTAGCTTTCAGATTAAACTGTAGCGCCTTTAAGATGAAACTGTAGTAGATTTCAGATTGAACTATAGCAGCTTTCAGATTGAACCGTTGTAGCTTTCAGATTTAACTGTAGTAGCTTTCAGATTGAACTGTAGCAGCTTTCAGATTGAACTATATATCAGCTTCCAGATTGAACTGTAGCGGCTTCCAGATTGGACTGTAGAAGCTTTCAAATTGAACTATAGCAGCTTTCAGATTGAACTGTATCAGCTTTAAGATGAAAATGTAGCAGCTTTCAGACTTAACTGCAGATGCTTTCAGATTGGACTGTAGCAGCTTTCAGATTTGACTGTAGCAGCTTTCAGATTGGACTGTAGCAGCTTTCAGATTAAACTGCAGCAGCTTTCAGATTGGACTGTAGCAACTTTCAGGCTGAACCATAGCAGATTTAAGATTTAACTGTATCAGCTTTCAGATTGAACTGTAGCAGCTTTCAGATTAAACTGTAGCAGCTTTCAGATTGAACTGTATCAGATTTAAGATTGAACTGTAGCAGCTGTAAGATTCAATTGTAGCAACTTTCAGGTTGAACTATAGCAGCTTTCAGATTGAACTGTAGTAGCTTTAAGATTGAACTGTAGCAGCTTTAAGATTGAACTGTAGTAGCTTTAAGATTAAACTGTAGCAGCTTCCATATTGGACTGTAGTAGCTTTAAGATTGAACTGTAGCAGCTTTAAGATTGAACTTTAGCATATTGTTGACTAGGTTGAACTGTGGCAGCTTTCACATTGAATTGTTGCAGCTTTCAGGTTGAACTGTAGCAGATTTAAGATTGAACTGTGGTAGTTTTCAAAATGAACTGTAAAAGCTTTAAGATTGAATTCTAGCAGATTTAAGATTTAACTGTAGCAGCTTTCAAATTGAACTGCAACAGTTCATAATTATGCCCCCTTTCGAAGAAAATGGGGGTATATTGTTTTGCAAGTGTCGGTCGGTCGGTCGGTCGGTCGGTCGGTCGGTCGGAAGGTCGGTCGGTCGGTCGGTCGGTCGGTCGGTCGGTCGGTCGGTCTGTCCGTAGACCAAACCTTGTCCGGAGCATAACTCGAAAAGTATTAAAGGTAGAGTCATGAAACTTCATAGGTGGATAGATCTCATTATGGAGAGGTGCAGTGCACAAGAACCGTAACTCTGCCGATCAAATTTTTTGAGTTATTGCCCTTTGTTGATTTTATAACTTGATTCTTGTCCGGAGCATAACTCAAAAACTATGTTAGGTACAATCATGAAACTTTACAGGTGGATAGATCTCATTATGGAGAGGTGCAGTGCACAAGAACCGTAACTCTGCTGATCAAATTTTTTGAGTTATTGCCCTTTGTTGATTTTATAACTTGATTCTTGTCCGGAGCATAACTCAAAAACTATGTTAGGTAGAATCATGAAACTTTACAGGTGGATAGATCTCATT
This sequence comes from Fragum sueziense, assembly GCA_963680895.1. NCBI lineage: Eukaryota > Metazoa > Mollusca > Bivalvia > Cardiida > Cardiidae > Fragum > Fragum sueziense. The sequence continues at coordinate 52,229 of CAVMGG010000453.1, forward strand.
ATGGAGAGGTGCAGTGCACAAGAACCGTAACTCTGCTGATCAAATTTTTTGAGTTATTGCCCTTTGTTGATTTTATAACTTGATTCTTGTCCGGAGCATAACTCAAAAACTATGTTAGGTACAATCATGAAACTTTACAGGTGAATAGATCTCATTATGGAGAGGTGCAGTGCACAAGAACCGTAACTCTGCTGATCAAATGTTTTGAGCTATTGCCCTTTGTTGATTTTATAACTTGATTCTTGTCCGGAGCACAACTCAAAAAATATATAAGGTAGAATCATGAAACTTTACAGGTGGATAGATTTCATTATGGAGAGGTGCAGTGCACAAGAACCGTAACTCTGCCAATCAAATTCTTGGAGTTATTGCCCTTTGTTGATTTTTACACTTAATTCTTAACCTTGCCTATATCTCGTGTCCTTTTACACATACAGCCTTGATATCTCACACATAGATACCTCCTATCAACATCGTTCACATTTAACCATGACCTTGAACCTTGTGACCTTGACCTTGGAGTTTGACCTACTTTAAAAAAAAATTAAACCCGGCATGTATCTCATGACCTTTTACAAATACAGCCTTGATATTTCACACATGGACACATCTTACCAAGACCTTTCACAATTGACCATGACCTTGGACTTTGTGACCTTGACCTTGGAGTTTGACCTACTTTCAAAAAGACTTTAACCTGGCCGATATATCATGTCCATTTACACATACAGCCTTGATATTTGACACATGGAAACCTCTGACTTAGACCTATCACATACAACTATGACCTTGGACCATGTGGCCTTGACCTTGGAGTTTGACCTACTTTAAAAAAAAATAAACTGGGCCTATATCTTATGTGCTATTACACATACAGCCTTGGTATTTCACACATGGACACATCTTACCAAGACCTTTCACATTTGACCCTGACCTTGGACCTTGTGACCTTGACCTTGGACTTTGACCTACTTTAAAAAGAACTTTAACCTAGCTGATATATCATGTCCTTTTACACATACAGCCTTGATATTTGACACATGGACACCTACGACCAAGACCTTTCACATTTGACCATGACCTTGGACCTTGTGACATTGACCTTAGTGTTTGACCTACTTTTATAATACATTAACCTGGCCTATATTTCATGTCATTTTACATATACAGCCTTGATATTTCACACATGGTCACTTCCAACCAAGATATTTCACTTTGACCATGACCTTGAACCTTGACCTTGGACTTTGACCTATTTTTAGAAATATCTAACCTAGCCTTTATCTTATGTCCTATTACACCTACAGCCTTGATATTTCACACATAGACACCTCCTACCAAGACCTTTCACATTTGACCATGACCTTGAATATTGCAACCTTGACCTTGGAGTTTGACCTACTTTTAAAAAGACTGAAACCAGGCATATATATCATGTCCTTTTACACCTACAGCCTTGATATTTCACACATGGACACCTCCAACCAAGACCTTTCACATTTGACCATGACCTTGGCATTTGGCCTACTTTTAAAAACTTTAACCTGGCCTATGTTTCATTTTACTTTTACATATACAGCTTTAATATTTCACACATAGACACCTCCTACCAAGACCTTTCATATTTGACCATGACCTTGGACCTTGTTAACTTGACCTTGGACTTTGACCTACATCAAATGTAGGCCCTTGAGGGGGCATATATGTTTTACAAACATCTCTTGTTAAGTTTTCAATTGCTATGAATGAAATTGTTGAAAAGCTCTGACATGCTGACAAACCAGCCTAAAATAGGGTGGTCTTTAACAAGTAGTTCCCCACAGAAAACAGGGTGATCATCATTAGAAGTGATCCATAACATTGTAGGTGCACTTGTACCTAATGCAGCATCTCTGGGGGTTTACCTTTACTCTTTAAAAAACTGCTTAACCCTTTCCCAAACAAGACCTGCTATTGATGTCCCTAATTGATATGGCCAGGGAAAACATTGAGACAAAAGAAGAAACTGCTGATAACCAGCAGTTTCTCCTTTTGTCTCAATATTTTCTCTGCTCTGCTGTATCATACAAACATTTTATCTTTAGCAACATCTCTTGTGTCTTCAGCAGCAGCTTTCAAATTAGACCACCCTAAATTTTTTTTGCTTGGGAAAGGGTTAACCCATTATCAGCAAAATTTTAGACTTGTCCAAGGATGTTGCAGAAAGCAATTCCATGTGAATGAAATTTTATATAATTTGGACATGTCTGGTAGAAATCATTGTGGAAAATGAAGAAATTACTTGTGACAAGCAATTTCTTCATTTTCGACAATGTTTTACAAAACCTGATTTTGAGTGGTGTCAAAAAGCTTAATTCACTCTTTGTTACTGTGATATAGCTCAGTAAAATGACCTGGCAGAGTATCTCTATTGATTAATAGACTAGAGGAGCTCTCCTAGGTCATTTATTATAAGCTGTAGATTGCATGTTTGTTTACAAACAGAATCACTATGATGTGATGTTACACCTAGACATATTTAGGACAATGTACTTCCTTATCTTATCTTATCTTAGACATGAATCTTTCTACAACATACTGCCACATGCCATACTTTCCCTAACAAAACACTTTCCTGAAAGAATAGAATTTGGACTAGTCTAAAATCAGACTATTAATTTGCTTACGAAAACATAATTATTAGTGTTACTTTGTATATTTGACTGGCACACTAAAGTACCAAACATTTTGAAAGAATATGCTGCAGTGCAGTACTTTCTTCTTTTCTCTAAATGCTTAACCCTTTCCCAAACAAGACCTGGTTTTGACGTCCCTGATAGATATGGCTTTGGAAAACATTGAAACAAAAGAAGAAACTGCTGATAACCAGCAGTTTCTCCTTTTGTCTCAATATTTTCTGAGCTGTATCATACACAAATCTTATCTTTATCAAAATTCATTTTGTCGTCTGCAGCACCTTTCGAACTGGATCACCCTAAAATTTTGTCGTTTGGGAAAGGGTTAAATTAAAGCCTTTACAATTATAATGATGTCAAAACCTGAGAGCTTGTTGGGTGAAATATTCAACTTTATCAAACTTCTGATTTACAAATTTTGATTGTTATATAATTATCTATAGTACAAAATTTTAAACGAGGGTTAATACTAGCAAGAAATCTGCTATAATGGATGAAAGCAACTAGAAACACTTTGCTATATCCGTACAGATTATTTAACAGAAATGAGGAAGGGTTCCTGTGCATGGAAGGGTTAAATTGTAATAAAAATGACAGCTCAGTTTTATAGCCATTTGCTTGAAAGTTCTCATCATTTTGGCAAATCACAATGAAAAGAAAAAAGCAAAGGTTGTGAATAAAGCTATGAATGAAGTTTTCTATGTAATCAAGAAATTGATACTAAAATTATGCAAGCCAAAGATGTATGTCCAGCTGCAGGGACTTTGGGTGAATGGTAAGTGGGGATAGTGCATGGAGGGTTCGAATATATGGGGGTCTCCACCACTCATTGGGGTCAGGTCCCCCCCCCCCCCCCCCCCCAAAAAAAAAGGAGGGAAAATAAGAAAAAACAAACAATAAAACAAACTAAAAAAAAAAAAACAAAAAAAAAAGATGTGTATGATATTGCCCTCGAAATGGCCAATGTTAAATTTTTGGACTTGTTGACAATGTCGTTCGATTAAAAAAGGAAAAAAAATGTGTATTTTGATATTTAAGATGGACATGTAATGATTGAAATTTATTCTAAGGTTATCCATTTAGAACCTATTTATGAAAAGTAACTTTGTAATGAATTCTGATTTAGAAAAAAGAGGTAAATTCTAACCATTACTTTTATGCACCCGAATTAAGAGGTTCGGGGCATATTGTTTTAGTTGCGTCTGTCTGTCTTTCAGAAATCCTAACAACAACCTTTTCTCCAAAAAATAGCCATTTCGGGGCTAAGTGTTTCAAAAACACTTCTACTTTCACTTTACATGTACGGTAATGTTTGCCCTGTTTGTATCGCTTCAGGTCCACTGGATAGAACAGCAGGTAGCCAGAAAGAGAGTAAAGAGAATGATCAAACCTATTCCAATGAAGTTTAACGATCCTAGATGGCATAAACAGTGGTACTTGGTAAGTTAGCTTGGGTTTAGTTCCCCTGCGAAAAGTTCATTTAAGTTCAAGAACTGTTTTAGAACGTTAAATGGCACTTCGAGAACATTCTAGAACAGTACTAGAACAGTTCTAGAACTAGAAATGCATTCTTGAACTTTTTTCGCAGGGGTAGTCGTCACACAAAGTATAGTCCAGTTAGAATATTTTGGCACATATTTACAAAAAATACGTATGTAAGCAACACAATACCGAACTGCAAACTACAATGATAAGAGTCACCTTCAAGATTCAAACCAACACATGCAAAATTGAATGAAAAAAAGAGCGCTTTTCTATTGTTTAAGTAGGCAAAGTATTCAAGCATATGCCATAATCAGGGGCGTAACCAGGAAATTTTAAATTATACGCATGCCGAAGGCGTGCAAGAACGCCTATGGCGTTCGCGAGCGCCGTAGGCGCGAGTGGGGGGGGGAGAGCACGAGAGCACGGGGGCCTCCCCCGAGAAAATTTTGATATTTAGGATGGCAGCAGAACGATTCTGAGCCTTCTTTGAGACAGAATTTGAGCTTCATTCGAAGTTATTAGCTCCACTGGCCTACAGGCCAGCGGGCTATTGTCATGGCGGTGTGTCCGTCGTGCATCCGTGCGTCAGTCCGTTCGTCCGTCCGTAAACTTTTTCTTTAAAAATCTTCTTCTCAGAAACTACCAGATGGATTTCAATCAAACTTTACAAGAATGATCCTTGGGTGACCCTCTCTCAGATTCCTTCAAAGAATTTGGATTGAATCTGAATTACCCGAGTTATCTGCCCTTGAATGTCAAAAATAGCTGTTTTTGACTTTAATTTTACTCTAAAATCTACAAATACTGACCAATCAAGACAAAACTTTCACAGAATGATGGTGACTAAAAGATCTTGCCTTGGTATAATTTTCAGCTTGATCCGAATTTTACATCATGAGTTATGTGCCCTTGAAATGGACAAAATTGCCATTTTCGGCTCTATTTTGACTTTGATTTCACTCCAGAAACTACAAAAATTTACTAATGAAGACAAAACTTGTACAGAATGCTGGTGACCATAAGATCTTACCTTGGTATAATTTTCAGCTTGATCTTATTTCTATGTCCTGAGTTATGTGCCCTTGAAATTGACAAAATTGCCATTTTCGGCTATATTTTGACATTGTTTTCACTCTAGCAACTGCACATATTTACCAATCAAGACAAAACCAGGACAGAATGTTGGTGTCTATAAGATCTTGCCTTGGTATAATTTTCAGCTTTATCTGAATTTTACATCATGAGTTATGTGCCCTTGAAATTGACAAAATTACCATTTATGGCTGTATTTTGACTTTGTTTTCACTCTAGCAACTACAAATATTGACCTATCAAGACAAAACTTGTACAGAATGTTGATGGCCATAAGATCTTACCTTGGTATAATTTTCAGCTTGATCAGAATTTTTAAATCATGAGTTATGTGCCCTTGAAATTGACAAAATTACTTTTTTTCGGCTCTATTTTGACATTGTTTTCACTCTAGCAACTACAAATATTGACCAATCAAGACAAAACTAGGACAGAATGTTGGTGTCTATAAGATATTGCCTTGGTCTTATTTTCAGCTTGATCTGAATTTTGAGTCATGAGTTATGTGCCTTTGAAATTGACAAAATTGCCATTTTCGGCTTTATTTTCACTTTTACAACCATTAGTATTAACTAATCAATACAGAAGGTCCACAGAATCTACTGACTATATGATCTTACTTGCTTGTAATTTTCAGCTTGGTCATGCATTTGCTTGTTTGCGCAGCCTGAACCTTTGAAATTGCATTCAACAAGACAAACAGTCAGGCCTGCAGTGATTAATCTACCTTTCTGGGTCAGTGAGTCAATCTGACTCACTGATCTTGAAACTCTGAGTCAAATTTGAAAATCGTGAGTCAAAAATATCGTAATTATAAAAATATGGTTTAAGTTCATGATAATTTCATTTGGTGAATGAAAGTAATAAAGGAGAATGCTTTTTAAATAAAATTTGCCAAAAAAAGAATTTGAATTGTGAAGGAAAGAAAACATTGTGATTATCTTAAAAGCAGAAATATAACCTTTTCTATTTTCCCAATATAGCTTTCTCTATGATTTCAAGAGTATGGCTTATGTTTTAAATGGTGCGGAATGATACCAAGTCAATCATTGGACAGTAGACAAATATAACCAAAATTGGATTAAGTTTTGTATCAGAATACCCTTAATATCCTTAATTAAGACAAATTAGAATAGTTATGATGCACTTCACTCGTAATTCAAACTACTGAAAAATTATATAAATGCTGGAAATGAGATTACGGAAAAGGGTACGTTGAATTTTGAGGACGAATACACAAAAATACGTAATTTCAGATCATGGTTCACACATCCAACCACAATCGCCCTAAAAATATTCTATGATGTATTTTTAATCGGATCAGTCTGTTAAACGAACATCTGGATGGACATTATTTGTAAACTTGGCCGTAGAACCTAGCATAAATTGTCAATTTGTTGTCATTCGTTTCACTTCCGGTTTCGATTCATCTGCTCTGTCGGGTCAGAAAAATGAAAAATTAAGGCATTTTGCATAAAGAAACAAATGCAATTTCAATCTTATTTACTAGAAAAATGAATTTATAACTTCCATACAATAACTAAATTCGCGATCGCTTCTTTGAAAAGTTGGATTTCGAATTTTTCTCTTCCGTTTATTTTGCCCGAAAACTCTTAGTTGATAACAAGTCCCGCCCATTTATGCAAATTTCTCATTTGGTTATCCTGCAATATGTTCCTTGTATGAAAAAAGACGAACCTTTCGGGGTTTTTTTTACCAGACACCAATTGTGCAATAATTAGGACCTAGTATGCGTGGTGGTTGATACAGATGAACGTGCGTCAGATATACGCTCAGCTTTTTTTTCTTTGCGTCATCTTGAATTTTTTTGCGTAAATTACGCATGACGCAGAGGTAGATAAATCACTGGGCCTGTGGAGCGCTTCCAGACCGCCAGGGCTGTCTAGTTTTTTAAGGAGTTAAAGTTATTTGACAATGACATTGCTTTTTTACATTACGCACGTGCGTAGTGTGCGTAATGGGCGTTACGCCCTTGATAATATTGAAACTGGACTATAACATGCCAGTTTATGTAGTGTGTAATGAGCAAAGAAAATCTAATGATTGTTCTACTAACAGACATTGTCAAATGTTCTGGTAGAATTTCTTTAAATATTGTGCTATGAAATCAATTTGTATGTTTTACTACCATTGCGTTATTGGTTTTCTGTGTTAGGGAACATTTTGGCAGAGGTTCAGGCTGTCTGCCAAACCAAGTATTATGAGAGTCGATAGGCTGCTGTCAAGGGAATAGATTGAACTTTGTATAAGCTTCATATCATATTGTAATTGTAGCTTTTCTTCAAAAAAACCTCGTAACTGCAGCTTATAACAAGCTGCAGTTACGAGGTTTTTGAACAAAAGTGAGAATATCATATCTGTACTCTGGCTAGGAAAGAGATGAAACAAATTTTACCAATATGAGTTTGCAATATTTTCTGTGAAATATTTTGCTTCAAAATTAAAAATTTTGTTGGCAAAAATATTTTATCAATTTGTAATAGTTATTTAACCCCTTCGATGCCAGAGATTTATTTCAAAATGGCTCCGTATTTGCCAGGCCATTTTCAGGAAATTTGAAAAATGGTGTTTTCGTAAAAAATTAGCTTTAAATATATAAAATTCTTTATAAAAAACATTTAAAACTTACCAAAGTTCTGTTTTAAATCTTTTAATCCACCATTTAAAGCTCATTTTCAGATATTTTTGCTAAAAACGAGTGCAGCGAAAAATGACGAGAAATGTCAACGTCACCAACTCGTACATGTCGTCATCTTTGGTGTCTAAATAAAAAGAATCGTCACTTTCGAAGTCAGCACATATTTCCGATGGTGTATCATTATATAGTCTTGCTAAAACCTCCTCATCTGTATAGAATTTACATGTTCTAAGTACATTTTATCGTAATTCAACGAGTACACTCATCATGTCCGCCATGTTGTTTTTTATGTTTCAAAACAAAAAAATGCTCTGACCGGGTAACTATTTGATACTATTTTTGGGTGATCTAGATACATATTTTCTATTTTAAGATATGATTTGGAAAGCTAAGATGTTGATTGGTCGAAATGCATTACACATCATGACATATTCTAAAAATAGAACAAAATACATAAGGGGTATTCCGCAGAACAGATATACCCGTCCAACTGCACTTGGGCGACATTTTCGCAGGACGGGTATACCCGTCCTGGGGCATCGAAAGGGTTAATGTAAAATATTGAAATCAATTTATTTTTTCGCAAAAATACTGGGCCGCGTTTTACTAACGAACTTACGAACATTTTTGAAGCAACAACACATTTGATTGGCCGAATAATTACTGGTATGATTTCTCTTTCAATCAGATGTGTTGTTACAAGGTTTTTGCAAAAATCTATGTTAGTAAAACGCGGCCCTGGTGTGTGGTCGGATTCTCTAGCTTTTTGGTGAGACAATAAGTTAAACCTATCCCAAAGCAAGCCCATGGTTTGGTGTCTGTATATAGGATTCCTAAATCAGGGATAATTTGGGACAGGGTTAAGTTTGAAAACCATCTTTGTAAAAAAAGTATCATCTTTCCTAATGTATAAACTTTATGCAGACATTTCTCAGAATTTGCTCAAAAGCTTTTCTACATGCAAGTCACTCATCAATTAGGTTTATAAGGAACATCACTTAGCTCAATATAACATTAACCCATTCTTAAAATGATACAATCTTATACCAGTCTACATTAAAAGGAGTTGCGGGTGAGAAAAATAATGATATTCTGATTATCAGCATTTCCTTCTTTTTCCTACGATGAGGGAATGTTGAGAACTATCATTTTCTCCATATACTTCAATATTTTCTGCGCTATATTGTACAGCAAAATCTTTTCTCTATCAATATCCATGGGCCAATATCTTCAACAGCTTTCAAATTGAAACAGGCTAAATTTTTACCATTTTGGAAAGGAATAGAATAAGCACAGCAAAACTTGGAAAGCTTTAGTTAAATCAATCGTGTTTTCATGGAGTACAATTTTACTCTGTCAACAAATCTAAAAGAAATGGATTTACCATTCATCTGAACTATTGTGAACCTATTCCCACATGTTGACTCTCTTTGACTCTGCAAAATATTAAATGGAAAACATTGAGGAAAATGAAGAAATTGTGTGTGGCAATAACTTGCAATTTCTTCATTTTGCACAATGTTTTCCAAAATCTTTATCTTGTTGGGCATAAAAAAACTAATGAGACTTTGTGGTAAAGGTTTTAATGGTTTAATTGAGTATTAATTTTGTTATTGTTTCAGAATCGTGGGGATGGTTTAGACATGAATGTACAGAAAGCCTGGGCCATGGGTGTTACTGGTAAAGGTGTAGCTGTAACTATATTAGATGATGGTATAGAGAGAGATCATCCTGACCTGGTACAAAACTATGTAAGTATACCCTTTCTGATCAAGTATGTACAAATTGTACATTAATGTTGGGACATTTGTCTTACCGTACAAATTGTGCTTAAAAGTTGGTGGTCTTGCAGTACAAATTGTGCTTAAAAGTTGGTTGTCTTGCTGTACAAATTGTGCTTAAAAGTTGGTTGTCTTGCAGTACAAATTGTGCTTAAAAGTTGGTTGTCTTGCAGTACAAATTGTGCTTAAAAGTTGGTTGTCATGCAGTAGAAATTGTGCTTAAAAGTTGGTTGTCTTGCTGTACAAATTGTGCTTAAAAGTTGGTTGTCTTGCAGTGCAAATTGTCCTTAAAAGTTGGTTGTCTTGCTGTACAAATTGTGCTTTAAGCGGCCCATACACGATCAATATCATTGACAATATTATTGAGTCAAAATATTGACAATATTCTTCTAGCCACCCATACACGATCAATATTATTGACAATATTAATTTAGAGAACAATCAACCATGGGTTACATAACGTCAAGAAAAATATTGAAGAAAATATTTCAGTGATCGCAGATATTTGTCAATAGTATTGACAATCCTTCAATATTGCCCATTCACGGTCAATATTATTGTCAATACCAAATATTGACAATAATATTGTCAATAATATTGATCGTGTATGGGCCCCTTTAAAGTCGGTTGTCTTGCTGTGCAAATTGTGCTTAAAGTTGGTTGTCTTGCAGTATAAATTGTGCTTTAAAGTTGTTTGTCTGGCAGTACAAATTGTGCTTTAAAGTTGTTTCTTAAAAGTTGGTTGTCTTTCAGTACAAATTGTGCTTAAAATTGGTTGTCTTGCAGTACAAATTGTACTTAAAAGTTGGTTGTCTTGCTGTACAAATTGTGCTTAAAAGTTGGTTGTCTTGCAGTTCAAATTGTGCTTCAAAGTTGGTTGTCTTGCAGTACAAATTGTGCTTAAAAGTTGGTTGTCTTGTAGTACAAAAGTTGGTTGTCTTGAATTAGAAATTGTACTTCAAAGATGGTTGTTGTGCAGTACAAATTGTACTTTTAAAGTTTTGTGTCTTGCATTACAAATTGTGCTTAATATTGGTTGTCCTGCAGTAAAAATTGTGCTTAAAAGTCGGTTGTCTTGCGGTACAAATTGTGCTTAAAGGTTGGTTGTCTTGCTGTACAAATTGTGCTTAAAAGTCGGTTGTCTTGCAGTACAAATTGTGCTTAAAAGTCGGTTGTCCTGCAGTACAAATTTTGCTTAAAAGTCGGTTGTCTTGCAGTACAAATTGTGCTTAAAGGTTGGTTGTCTTGCAGAACAAATTGTGCTAAAAGTTGGTTGTCCTGCAGTACAAATTGTGCTTAAAGGTTGGTTGTCCTGCAGTACAAATTGTGCTTAAAAGTCGGTTGTCTTGCAGTACAAATTGTGCTTAAAAGTCGGTTGTCTTGCAGTACAAATTGTGCTTAAAAGTTGGTTGTCTTGCAGTACAAATTGTGCTTAAAGGTTGGTTGTCCTGCAGTACAAATTGTGCTTAAAAGTTGGTTGTCTTGCAGAACATATTGTGCTTAATGTTGGTTGTCTTTCAGTACAAATTGTGCTTAAAAGTTGGTTGTCCTGCAGTACAAATTGTGCTTAAAGGTTGGTTGTCCTGCAGTACAAATTGTGCTTAAAAGTCGGTTGTCTTGCAGTACAAATTGTGCTTAAAAGTCGGTTGTCCTGCAGTACAAATTGTGCTTAAAAGTTGGTTGTCTTGCAGTACAAATTGTGCTTAAAGGTTGGTTGTCCTGCAGTACAAATTGTGCTTAAAAGTCAGTTGTCTTGCAGTACAAATTGTGCTTAAAAGTTGGTTGTCCTGCAGTACAAATTGTGCTTAAAAGTTGGTTGTCTTGCAGTACAAATTGTGCTTAAAAGTTGGTTGTCCTGCAGTACAAATTGTGCTTAAAAGTTGGTTGTCTTGCAGTACAAATTGTGCTTAAAAGTTGGTTGTCTTTCTGTACAAATTGTGCTTAAAAAATGGTTGTCTTGCAGTACAAATTGTGCTTAATGTTGGTTGTCTTGTAGTGCAAAAGTTGGTTGTCTTTCAGTACAAATTGTACTTCAAAGATGGTTGTTGTGCAGTACAAATTGTACTTTTAAAGTTTTGTGTCTTGCATTACAAATTGTGCTTAATGTTGGTTATCCTGCAGTAAAAATTGTGCTTAAAAGTCGGTTGTCTTGCAGTGCAAATTGTGCTTAAAGTTGGTTGTCTTGCAGTATAAATTGTGCTTTAAAGTTGTTTGTCTGGCAGTACAAATTGTGCTTTAAAGTTGTTTCTTAAAAGTTGGTTGTCTTTCAGTACAAATTGTGCTTAAAATTGGTTGTCTTGCAGTACAAATTGTACTTAAAAGTTGGTTGTCTTGCTGTACAAATTGTGCTTGAAAGTCGGTTGTCTTGCAGTACAAATTGTGCTTAAAGGTTGGCTGTCTTGCTGTACAAATTGTGCTTAAAAGTCGGTTGTCTTGCAGTACAAATTGTGCTTAAAAGTTGGTTGTCCTGCAGTACAAATTGTGCTTAAAAGTTGGTTGTCTTGCAGTGCAAATAGTGCTTAAAGTTGGTTGTCTTGCAGTATAAATTGTGCTTTAAAGTTGTTTGTCTGGCAGTACAAATTGTGCTTTAAAGTTGTTTCTTAAAGTTGGTTGTCTTTCAGTACAAATTGTGCTTAAAATTGGTTGTCTTGCAGTACAAATTGTCCTTAAAAGTTGGTTGTCTTGCTGTACAAATTGTGCTTAAAAGTTGGTTGTCTTGCAGTTCAAATTGTGCATAACCCTTTCACTGCCAAATATTTATTTCGGACGCGTTTCTCACTGCTGAATTAATTTGAAGAAATTTCCAAGAATCGATACCCTATACACAAAAACATGCATAACTTTTGACTCATTTGATGGATTCCTTTCAAATTTTCAGCACATACAGACAAATTAAGCAACTATATGTGACTAAAATTTAAAGGTTATTTATAAAATGACAATATTTGTTTCTTTTTTATGTTATGGGTACTCATATATTTTGCCCCCATAAATTTGTCGACTTAAGTCGCCTATGGCAGGGACCCCCTATAGTCGACAAAAGTCGCCTATGGCAGTCAAAGGGTTAAAAGTTGGTTGTCTTGCAGTACAAATTGTGCTGAAAAGTTGGTTGTCTTGTAGTACAAAAGTTGGTTGTCTTGAAGCAGAAATTGTACTTCAAAGATGGTTGTCATGCAGTGCAAATTGTACTTTTAAAGTTTTATGTCTTGCATTACAAATTGTGCTTAATGTTGGTTGTCCTGCAGCACAAATTGTGCTTAAAAGTCGGTTGTCTTGCAGTACAAATTGTGCTTAAAAGTTGGTTGTCTTGCTGTACGAATTGTGCTTAAAAGTCGGTTGTCTTGCAGTACAAATTGTGCTTAAAAGTCGGTTGTCCTGCAGTACAAATTGTGCTTAAAAGTCGGTTGTCTTGCAGTACAAATTGTGCTTAAAGGTTGGTTGTCCTGCAGTACAAATTGTGCTTAAAAGTTGGTTGTCTTGCAGTACAAATTGTGCTTAAAAGTCGGTTGTCTTGCAGTACAAATTGTGCTTAAAAGTTGGTTGTCTTGCAGTACAAATTGTGCTTAAAGGTTGGTTGTCCTGCAGTACAAATTGTGCTTAAAAGTTGGTTGTCTTGCAGTACAAATTGTGCTTAATGTTGGTTGTCTTTCAGTACAAATTGTGCTTAAAAGTTGGTTGTCCTGCAGAACAAATTGTGCTTAATGTTGGTTGTCTTTCAGTACAAATTGTGCTTAAAAGTTGGTTGTCCTGCAGAACAAATTGTGCTTAAAGGTTGGTTGTCCTGCAGTACAAATTGTGCTTAAAAGTCGGTTGTCTTGCAGTACAAATTGTGCTTAAAAGTCGGTTGTCTTGCAGTACAAATTGTGCTTAAAAGTTGGTTTTCTTGCAGTACAAATTGTGCTTAAAGGTTGGTTGTCCTGCAGTACAAATTGTGCTTAAAAGTTGGTTATCTTGCAGTACAAATTGTGCTTAAAAGTTGGTTGTCTTGCCGTACAAATTGTGCTTAAAAGTTGGTTGTCTTGCAGTACAAATTGTGCTTAAAAGTTGGTTGTCTTGCTGTACAAATTGTGCTTAAAAGTTGGTTGTCCTGCAGTACAAATTGTGCTTAAAAGTCGGTTGTCTTGCAGTACAAATTGTGCTTAAAAGTTTGTTGTCCTGCAGTACAAATTGTGCTTAAAGTTGGTTGTCTTGCAGTATAAATTGTGCTTTAAAGTTGTTTGTCTGGCAGTACAAATTGTGCTTTAAAGTTGTTTCTTAAAAGTTGGTTGTCTTTCAGTACAAATTGTGCTTAAAATTGGTTGTCTTGCAGTACAAATTGTACTTAAAAGTTGGTTGTCTTGCTGTACAAATTGTGCTTGAAAGTCGGTTGTCTTGCAGTACAAATTGTGCTTAAAGGTTGGCTGTCTTGCTGTACAAATTGTGCTTAAAAGTCGGTTGTCTTGCAGTACAAATTGTGCTTAAAAGTTGGTTGTCCTGCAGTACAAATTGTGCTTAAAAGTTGGTTGTCTTGCAGTGCAAATTGTGCTTAAAGTTGGTTGTCTTGCAGTATAAATTGTGCTTAAAGTTGGTTGTCTTGCAGTATAAATTGTGCTTTAAAGTTGTTTGTCTGGCAGTACAAATTGTGCTTTAAAGTTGTTTCTTAAAGTTGGTTGTCTTTCAGTACAAATTGTGCTTAAAATTGGTTGTCCTGCAGCACAAATTGTGCTTAAAAGTCGGTTGTCTTGCAGTACAAATTGTGCTTAAAAGTTGGTTGTCTTGCTGTACGAATTGTGCTTAAAGGTTGGTTGTCCTGCAGTACAAATTGTGCTTAAAAGTCGGTTGTCTTGCAGTACAAATTGTGCTTAAAAGTCGGTTGTCTTGCAGTACAAATTGTGCTTAAAAGTTGGTTGTCTTGCAGTACAAATTGTGCTTAAAGGTTGGTTGTCCTGCAGTACAAATTGTGCTTAAAAGTTGGTTGTCTTGCAGAACATATTGTGCTTAATGTTGGTTGTCTTTCAGTACAAATTGTGCTTAAAAGTTGGTTGTCCTGCAGTACAAATTGTGCTTAAAGGTTGGTTGTCCTGCAGTACAAATTGTGCTTAAAAGTCGGTTGTCTTGCAGTACAAATTGTGCTTAAAAGTCGGTTGTCCTGCAGTACAAATTGTGCTTAAAAGTTGGTTGTCTTGCAGTACAAATTGTGCTTAAAGGTTGGTTGTCCTGCAGTACAAATTGTGCTTAAAAGTCAGTTGTCTTGCAGTACAAATTGTGCTTAAAAGTTGGTTGTCCTGCAGTACAAATTGTGCTTAAAAGTTGGTTGTCTTGCAGTACAAATTGTGCTTAAAAGTTGGTTGTCCTGCAGTACAAATTGTGCTTAAAAGTTGGTTGTCTTGCAGTACAAATTGTGCTTAAAAGTTGGTTGTCTTTCTGTACAAATTGTGCTTAAAAAATGGTTGTCTTGCAGTACAAATTGTGCTTAATGTTGGTTGTCTTGTAGTGCAAAAGTTGGTTGTCTTTCAGTACAAATTGTACTTCAAAGATGGTTGTTGTGCAGTACAAATTGTACTTTTAAAGTTTTGTGTCTTGCATTACAAATTGTGCTTAATGTTGGTTATCCTGCAGTAAAAATTGTGCTTAAAAGTCGGTTGTCTTGCAGTGCAAATTGTGCTTAAAGTTGGTTGTCTTGCAGTATAAATTGTGCTTTAAAGTTGTTTGTCTGGCAGTACAAATTGTGCTTTAAAGTTGTTTCTTAAAAGTTGGTTGTCTTTCAGTACAAATTGTGCTTAAAATTGGTTGTCTTGCAGTACAAATTGTACTTAAAAGTTGGTTGTCTTGCTGTACAAATTGTGCTTGAAAGTCGGTTGTCTTGCAGTACAAATTGTGCTTAAAGGTTGGCTGTCTTGCTGTACAAATTGTGCTTAAAAGTCGGTTGTCTTGCAGTACAAATTGTGCTTAAAAGTTGGTTGTCCTGCAGTACAAATTGTGCTTAAAAGTTGGTTGTCTTGCAGTGCAAATAGTGCTTAAAGTTGGTTGTCTTGCAGTATAAATTGTGCTTTAAAGTTGTTTGTCTGGCAGTACAAATTGTGCTTTAAAGTTGTTTCTTAAAGTTGGTTGTCTTTCAGTACAAATTGTGCTTAAAATTGGTTGTCTTGCAGTACAAATTGTCCTTAAAAGTTGGTTGTCTTGCTGTACAAATTGTGCTTAAAAGTTGGTTGTCTTGCAGTTCAAATTGTGCATAACCCTTTCACTGCCAAATATTTATTTCGGACGCGTTTCTCACTGCTGAATTAATTTGAAGAAATTTCCAAGAATCGATACCCTATACACAAAAACATGCATAACTTTTGACTCATTTGATGGATTCCTTTCAAATTTTCAGCACATACAGACAAATTAAGCAACTATATGTGACTAAAATTTAAAGGTTATTTATAAAATGACAATATTTGTTTCTTTTTTATGTTATGGGTACTCATATATTTTGCCCCCATAAATTTGTCGACTTAAGTCGCCTATGGCAGGGACCCCCTATAGTCGACAAAAGTCGCCTATGGCAGTCAAAGGGTTAAAAGTTGGTTGTCTTGCAGTACAAATTGTGCTGAAAAGTTGGTTGTCTTGTAGTACAAAAGTTGGTTGTCTTGAAGCAGAAATTGTACTTCAAAGATGGTTGTCATGCAGTGCAAATTGTACTTTTAAAGTTTTATGTCTTGCATTACAAATTGTGCTTAATGTTGGTTGTCCTGCAGCACAAATTGTGCTTAAAAGTCGGTTGTCTTGCAGTACAAATTGTGCTTAAAAGTTGGTTGTCTTGCTGTACGAATTGTGCTTAAAAGTCGGTTGTCTTGCAGTACAAATTGTGCTTAAAAGTCGGTTGTCCTGCAGTACAAATTGTGCTTAAAAGTCGGTTGTCTTGCAGTACAAATTGTGCTTAAAGGTTGGTTGTCCTGCAGTACAAATTGTGCTTAAAAGTTGGTTGTCTTGCAGTACAAATTGTGCTTAAAAGTCGGTTGTCTTGCAGTACAAATTGTGCTTAAAAGTTGGTTGTCTTGCAGTACAAATTGTGCTTAAAGGTTGGTTGTCCTGCAGTACAAATTGTGCTTAAAAGTTGGTTGTCTTGCAGTACAAATTGTGCTTAATGTTGGTTGTCTTTCAGTACAAATTGTGCTTAAAAGTTGGTTGTCCTGCAGAACAAATTGTGCTTAATGTTGGTTGTCTTTCAGTACAAATTGTGCTTAAAAGTTGGTTGTCCTGCAGAACAAATTGTGCTTAAAGGTTGGTTGTCCTGCAGTACAAATTGTGCTTAAAAGTCGGTTGTCTTGCAGTACAAATTGTGCTTAAAAGTCGGTTGTCTTGCAGTACAAATTGTGCTTAAAAGTTGGTTTTCTTGCAGTACAAATTGTGCTTAAAGGTTGGTTGTCCTGCAGTACAAATTGTGCTTAAAAGTTGGTTATCTTGCAGTACAAATTGTGCTTAAAAGTTGGTTGTCTTGCCGTACAAATTGTGCTTAAAAGTTGGTTGTCTTGCAGTACAAATTGTGCTTAAAAGTTGGTTGTCTTGCTGTACAAATTGTGCTTAAAAGTTGGTTGTCCTGCAGTACAAATTGTGCTTAAAAGTCGGTTGTCTTGCAGTACAAATTGTGCTTAAAAGTTTGTTGTCCTGCAGTACAAATTGTGCTTAAAGTTGGTTGTCTTGCAGTATAAATTGTGCTTTAAAGTTGTTTGTCTGGCAGTACAAATTGTGCTTTAAAGTTGTTTCTTAAAAGTTGGTTGTCTTTCAGTACAAATTGTGCTTAAAATTGGTTGTCTTGCAGTACAAATTGTACTTAAAAGTTGGTTGTCTTGCTGTACAAATTGTGCTTGAAAGTCGGTTGTCTTGCAGTACAAATTGTGCTTAAAGGTTGGCTGTCTTGCTGTACAAATTGTGCTTAAAAGTCGGTTGTCTTGCAGTACAAATTGTGCTTAAAAGTTGGTTGTCCTGCAGTACAAATTGTGCTTAAAAGTTGGTTGTCTTGCAGTGCAAATTGTGCTTAAAGTTGGTTGTCTTGCAGTATAAATTGTGCTTAAAGTTGGTTGTCTTGCAGTATAAATTGTGCTTTAAAGTTGTTTGTCTGGCAGTACAAATTGTGCTTTAAAGTTGTTTCTTAAAGTTGGTTGTCTTTCAGTACAAATTGTGCTTAAAATTGGTTGTCCTGCAGCACAAATTGTGCTTAAAAGTCGGTTGTCTTGCAGTACAAATTGTGCTTAAAAGTTGGTTGTCTTGCTGTACGAATTGTGCTTAAAAGTCGGTTGTCTTGCAGTACAAATTGTGCTTAAAAGTCGGTTGTCCTGCAGTACAAATTGTGCTTAAAAGTCGGTTGTCTTGCAGTACAAATTGTGCTTAAAGGTTGGTTGTCCTGCAGTACAAATTGTGCTTAAAAGTTGGTTGTCTTGCAGTACAAATTGTGCTTAAAAGTCGGTTGTCTTGCAGTACAAATTGTGCTTAAAAGTTGGTTGTCTTGCAGTACAAATTGTGCTTAAAGGTTGGTTGTCCTGCAGTACAAATTGTGCTTAAAAGTTGGTTGTCTTGCAGTACAAATTGTGCTTAAAGGTTGGTTGTCCTGCAGTACAAATTGTGCTTAAAAGTTGGTTGTCTTGCAGTACAAATTGTGCTTAAAAGTCGGTTGTCTTGCAGTACAAATTGTGCTTAAAAGTTGGTTGTCTTGCAGTACAAATTGTGCTTAAAGGTTGGTTGTCCTGCAGTACAAATTGTGCTTAAAAGTTGGTTGTCTTGCAGTACAAATTGTGCTTAATGTTGGTTGTCTTTCAGTACAAATTGTGCTTAAAAGTTGGTTGTCCTGCAGAACAAATTGTGCTTAATGTTGGTTGTCTTTCAGTACAAATTGTGCTTAAAAGTTGGTTGTCCTGCAGAAACAAATTGTGCTTAAAGGTTGGTTGTCCTGCAGTACAAATTGTGCTTAAAAGTCGGTTGTCTTGCAGTACAAATTGTGCTTAAAAGTCGGTTGTCTTGCAGTACAAATTGTGCTTAAAAGTTGGTTTTCTTGCAGTACAAATTGTGCTTAAAGGTTGGTTGTCCTGCAGTACAAATTGTGCTTAAAAGTTGGTTATCTTGCAGTACAAATTGTGCTTAAAAGTTGGTTGTCTTGCCGTACAAATTGTGCTTAAAAGTTGGTTGTCTTGCAGTACAAATTGTGCTTAAAAGTTGGTTGTCTTGCTGTACAAATTGTGCTTAAAAGTTGGTTGTCCTGCAGTACAAATTGTGCTTAAAAGTCGGTTGTCTTGCAGTACAAATTGTGCTTAAAAGTTGGTTGTCCTGCAGTTACAAATTGTGCTTAAAAGTCGGTTGTCTTGCAGTACAAATTGTGCTTAAAAGTTGGGATATTTGCCTTGCAATAGAAATTGTACTTCAAAGATGGTTGTCGTGCTTTACAAATTGTACTTTTAAAGTTTTGTGTCTTGCATTACAAATTGTGCTTAATGTTGGTTGTTCTGCAGTACAAATTGTGCTTAAAAGTCAGTTGTCTTGCAGTACAAATTGTTCTTAAAGGTTGGTTGTCTTGCTGTACAAATTGTGCTTAAAAGTCGGTTGTCTTGCAGTACAAATTGTGCTTAAAAGTTGGTTGTCATGCAGTACAAATTTTGCTTAAAAGTTGGTTGTCTTGCAGTACATATTGTGCTTAAAAGTTGGTTGTCTTGCAGTACAAATTTTGCTTAAAAGTTGGTTGTCTTGCAGTACAAATTGTGCTTAAAAGTTGGTTGTCCTGCAGTACAAATTTTACTTACAAGTTGGTTGTCTTGTAGTACAAAAGTTGGTTGTCTTGAAGTAGAAATTGTACTTCAAAGATGGTTGTCGTGCAGTACAAATTGTACTTTTAAAGTTTTATGTCTTGCATTACAAATTGTGCTTAATGTTGGTTGTCCCTGCAGTACAAAATGTGCTTAAAAGTCGGTTGTCTTGCAGTACAAATTGTGCTTAAAAGTTGGGATATTTGCCTTGCAATAGAAATTGTACTTCAAAGATGGTTGTCGTGCAGTACAAATTGTACTTTTAAAGTTTTGTGTCTTGCATTACAAATTGTGCTTAATGTTGGTTGTCCTGCAGTACAAATTGTGCTTAAAAGTCGGTTGTCTTGCAGTACAAATTGTGCTTAAAGGTTGGTTGTCTTGCTGTACAAATTGTGCTTAAAAGTCGGTTGTCTTGCAGTACAAATTGTGCTTAAAAGTTGGTTGTCATGCAGTACAAATTTTGCTTAAAAGTTGGTTGTCTTGCAGTACATATTGTGCTTAAAAGTTGGTTGTCTTGCAGTACAAATTTTGTTTAAAAGTTGGTTGTCTTGCAGTACAAATTGTGCTTAAAAGTTGGTTGTCCTGCAGTACAAATTTTACTTAAAAGTTGGTTGTCTTGTAGTACAAAAGTTGGTTGTCTTGAAGTAGAAATTGTACTTCAAAGATGGTTGTCGTGCAGTACAAATTGTACTTTTAAAGTTTTATGTCTTGCATTACAAATTGTGCTTAATGTTGGTTGTCCTGCAGTACAAAATGTGCTTAAAAGTCGGTTGTCTTGCAGTACAAATTGTGCTTAAAAGTTGGTTGTCCTGCAGTACAAATTGTGCTTAAAGGTTGGTTTCTTGCTGTACAAATTGTGCTTAAAAGTTGGTTGTCCTGCAGTACAAATTGTGCTTAAAAGTTGGTTGTCTTGCAGTACAAATTGTGCTTAAAAGTTGGTTGTCTTTCTGGACAAATTGTACTTAAAAGTTGGTTGTCTTGCAGTGCAAATTGTGCTTAAAGTTGGTTGTCTTGCAGTATAAATTGTGCTTTAAAGTTGTTTGTCTGGCAGTACAAATTGTGCTTAAAGTTGTTTCTTAAAAGTTGGTTGTCTTTCAGTACAAATTGTGCTTAAAATTGGTTGTCTTGCAGTACAAATTGTACTTAAAAGTTGGTTGTCTTGCTGTACAAATTGTGCTTGAAAGTCGGTTGTCTTGCAGTACAAATTGTGCTTAAAGGTTGGCTGTCTTGCTGTACAAATTGTGCTTAAAAGTCGGTTGTCTTGCAGTACAAATTGTGCTTAAAAGCTGGTTGTCCTGCAGTACAAATTGTGCTTAAAAGTTGGTTGTCTTGCAGTGCAAATTGTGCTTAAAGTTGGTTGTCTTGCAGTATAAATTGTGCTATAAAGTTGTTTGTTTGGCAGTACAAATTGTGCTTTAAAGTTGTTTCTTAAAGTTGGTTGTCTTTCAGTACAAATTGTGCTTAAAATTGGTTGTCTTGCAGTACAAATTGTACTTAAAAGTTGGTTGTCTTGCTGTACAAATTGTGCTTAAAAGTTGGTTGTCTTGCAGTTCAAATTGTGCTTAAAAGTTGGTTGTCTTGCAGTACAAATTGTGCTGAAAAGTTGGTTGTCTTGTAGTACAAAAGTTGGTTGTCTTGAAGCAGAAATTGTACTTCAAAGATGGTTGTCGTGCAGTGCAAATTGTACTTTTAAAGTTTTATGTCTTGCATTACAAATTGTGCTTAATGTTGGTTGTCCTGCAGCACAAATTGTGCTTAAAAGTCGGTTGTCTTGCAGTACAAATTGTGCTTAAAAGTTGGTTGTCTTGCTGTACGAATTGTGCTTAAAAGTCGGTTGTCTTGCAGTACAAATTGTGCTTAAAAGTCGGTTGTCCTGCAGTACAAATTGTGCTTAAAAGTCGGTTGTCTTGCAGTACAAATTGTGCTTAAAGGTTGGTTGTCCTGCAGTACAAATTGTGCTTAAAAGT
>CAVMGG010000454.1:0-15839 GCA_963680895.1 Fragum sueziense
GTCATGGATACAGCGGCAAAAACCGAATACCGCGTTCCGCTAAACACTAGTTGCCGTGAAAAGAACGTAGTATACGCTATAAGTTGTGAGAGATGTAAGAAAGTTGTATATGTAGGAGAGACAGAGAGGCAGTAACTGAATGAAAGGATGAAAGAGCATCTCAGGGATGTACGGTTGAGACATGAGAAACCGATTAATTCCCATTTTCAAGTGACAGGTCACTCAAGCTCTGACTTGAGATTTACTGTTTTGAAAAAGATGTATTCCGCTGAAAGAACCGAACGTCAGATCAATGAATCGGCGTGGATTAAAAAGTTACAAACGGTACAACCATCCGGGTGTAACGTCAAGGACGCCCAGTTTCAAATAACACTGCTTGACGCCCGATAATGCTCATGAATGGTAGTGTTACGCAAATAAAGTAAAACCAACGTCGAAATCTTGATCGCAATTACGTAAAACGAAGTGCCTATGTAATCAGAAAAAGTCAAATAATTATGGTAATTCAGAGCTAAACCGATTACAAACATAAAATCGTTGACAAATAGGTGAAGATTCCAGTCAGCATGGGAATGCCAAGCTAAACTGGTTCACTTATTTTGTCTTATAAAATTATTAAAGGTAAAACTGTTGTGGTATTTCCTATCTAGACTGATTACAAACATAAAATCGTAGAAATATAGGTGAATTTTCCAGTCAGCATGGGAACTGCCAAGCTAAACTGGTTCGCTTATTTTGTCTTATAAAATCATAAAAGGTAAAATAATTATGTAATTCTAAGCTAAACAGTCTTTGAGATATAATTGGAGTCAATGTGGGCACAGTTTGAGAGACAGAGAGAAAGGTGGACGAAAGGATAAAAGAGCAATTTAGGAATGTACGGCTTATAAAAATATATGTATTTTTTTAAAATGATGTACTCCATAGACAGGTCCAAGAATCAGCGTGAATTAAAACACTACAAAATAGTACCGCCATCCAACTGTAGTGAGAATGCCGAGCGGTTCTAAATAACGTCATTTGACGTCCGATAATGCGCGGGAACGTTAACGTCGTGATGTCGCAGATAAAGCGACGTCGATGTCATATCCGCAGTTAGAAAAACAAAATGGCTGTATTAGTTTACAAAATAATTATGTAGTGCGATTAAGTTTTTCAAACTCTTGAAAAAGGCAAATTTTGCCGAAATATTGAATTGAGTAATTCATAATAGTGTATAATTTTATAAGTTTTGGTATTTTGGGTTAGAAAATATTGTGGGAAACAAGCAAATTCGTTGAATTGATATCCCCCGCCCGAACATATTTTCATTGTCAATAAAGTAGCGCGGAAACGAATATAACTCTGTATGTATATGGCTTCAACAGAACGAATATCACTCTGTATGCATATGGCTTCAACAGAACTAATATCACTCTGTATGTATATGGCTAAAACAGTTAGGGGCAGTAACTCTAAATTCGGCGGTCGAACCGGGTAACCCCGACGATATGCGCATGTCCTCATTGTAGTAAAGCTGTGTGCCAAGTTTCATTGAAATCCGGTCTATAGTTTTCAAGAAATAGCGCGGAAACGAATATCACTCGGTATGTATATGGCTAAAACAGTCAGGGGCAGTAACTCTAAATTCGGCGGTCGAACCGGGTAACCCCGACGATATGCGCATGTCCACTTTGTAGTGAAGCTGTGTGCCAAGTTTCATCGAAATCCGGTCTACAGTTTTCAAGAAATAGCGCGGAAACGAATATCACTCTGTATGTATATGGCTTAAACAGTCAGGGGCAGTAACTCTGAATTCGGCGGTCGAACCAGGTAACCCCAACGATATGCGAATATCCTCATTGTAGTAAAGCTGTGTGCCAAGTTTCATCGAAATCCGGTCTATAGTTTCCAAGAAATAGCGCGGAAACGAATATCACTGTATGTATATGGCTAAAACAGTCAGGGGCAGTAACTCTAAATTCGGCGGTCAAACCGGGTAACCCCGACGATATGCGCATGTCCACTTTGTAGTAAAGCTGTGTGCCAAGTTTCATCGAAATCTGGTCTACAGTTTTCAAGAAATAGCGCGGAAACGAATATCACTCTGTATGTATATGGCTTAAACAGTCAGGGGCAATAACTCTGAATTCGGCGGTCAAACCAGGTAACCCCGACAATATGCGCATGTCCTCATTGTAGTAAAGCTGTGTGCCAAGTTTCATCGAAATCCGGTCTATAGTTTCCAAGAAATAGCGTGGAAACGAATATCACTGTATGTATATGGCTAAAACAGTCAGGGGCAGTAACTCTAAATTCGGCGGTCGAACCGGGTAACCCCGACGATATGCGCATGTCCACTTTGTAGTGAAGCTGTGTGCCAAGTTTCATCGAAATCCGATCTATAGTTTTCAAGAAATAGCGCAGAAACGAATATCATTCTGTATGTATATGGCTTAAACAGTCAGGGGCAGTAACTCTGAATTCAATGGTCGAACCGGGTAACCCCGACGATATGCGCATGTCCTCTTTGTAGTGAAGCTGTGTGCCAAGTTTCATCGAAATCCGGTCTATAGTTTCCAAGAAATAGCGCGGAAACGAATGTCGGACAGACGGACGGACGGACGGACATGGCAAAAACAATATCCCCCCCGAAAAATTTTTTCGGCGGGGGATAATGAAGAAATCGCTTGAATAAAGCAATTTCTTCATTTTCCACAATGTTTTCCAAAGCCTTTATCTTGAAGGGCGTCAAAAAGCGTCAATCTTTGGAAATGTGATAACTCTACATGGATAAAGAACATTTTATGATGAACAAGAGCTGTCACTGTAAGATGACAATGCCCCCGACACCGCTTTGATTTTAAACTAGAACTGTCGCAGAGCGGACAAATACCCCCCACTAGCGCCTTGTCACTGAAAAAGTGCTGTAGGTCAACTGGTTCTTGACTTAGAGTACGGAAACGGATTTTAAACAAAGTCCTATTGTGACCTTGACCTTTGACCTTCGTGACCCAAAAACAATAGGGCACCTCCTTGGGTCATGGGCAACAACTGTGTAAAGTTTCATGATCCTAGGTCAACCAGTTCTTGACTTGGAGCACGGAAACGGATTTTAAACAAAGTCCGATTGTGACCTTGACCTTTGACCTTCGTGGCCCAAAAACAATAGGGCACCTCCTTGGGTCATGGGCAACAACTGTGTAAAGTTTCATGATCCTAGGTCAACCGGTTCTTGACTTAGAGCACGGAAACAGATTTTAAACAAAGTCCGATTGTGACCTTGACCTTTGACCTTCGTGACCTAAAAACAATAGGGCACCTCCTTGGGTCATGGGCAACAACTGTGTAAAGTTTCATGATCCTAGGTCAACCGGTTCTTGACTTAGAGCACAGAAACGGATTTTAAACAAAGTCCGATTGTGACCTTGACCTTTGACCTTCGTGACCCAAAAACAATAGGGCACCTCCTTGGGTCATGGGCAACAACTGTGTAAAGTTTCATGATCCTAGGTCAACCAGTTCTTGACTTAGAGCACGGAAACGGATTTTAAACAAAGTCCGATTGTGACCTTGACCTTTGACCTTCGTGACCCAAAAACGATAGGGCACCTCCTTGGGTCATGGGCAACAACTGTGTAAAGTTTCATGATCCTAGGTCAACCGGTTCTTGAGTTAGAGCACGGAAACGGATTTTAAACAAAGTCCGATTGTGACCTTGACCTTTGACCTTCGTGACCCAAAAAAAATAGGGCACCTCCTTGGGTCATGGGCAACAACTGTGTAAAGTTTCATGATCCTAGGTCAACCGGTTCTTGAGTTAGAGCACGGAAACGGATTTTAAACAAAGTCCGATTGTGACCTTGACCTTTGACCTTCTTGACCCAAAAACAATAGGGCACCTCCTTGGGTCATGGGCAACAACTGTGTAAAGTTTCATGATCCTAGGTCAACCAGTTCTTGACTTAGAGCACGGAAACGGATTTTAAACAAAGTCCGATTGTGACCTTGACCTTTGACCTTCGTGACCCAAAAACAATAGGGCACCTCCTTGGGTCATGGGCAACAACTGTGTAAAGTTTCATGATCCTAAGTCAACCAGTTCTTGACTTAGACCACGGAAACGGATTTTAAACAAAGTCCGATTGTGACCTTGACCTTTGACCTTCGTGACCCAAAAACAATAGGGCACCTCCTTGGGTCATGGGCAACAACTGTGTAAAGTTTCATGATCCTAGGTCAACCGGTTCTTGACTTAGAGCACGGAAACGGATTTTAAACAAAGTCCGATTGTGACCTTGACCTTTGACCTTCGTGACCCAAAAACGATAGGGCACCTCCTTGGGTCATGGGCAACAACTGTGTAAAGTTTCATGATCCTAGGTCAACCGGTTCTTGACTTAGAGCACGGAAACGGATTTTAAACAAAGTCCGATTGTGACCTTGACCTTTGACTTTCGTGACCCAAAAACAATAGGGCACCTCCTTGGGTCATGGGCAACAACTGTGTAAAGTTTCATGATCCTAGGTCAACTGGTTCTTGAGTTAGAGCACGGAAACGGATTTTAAACAAAGTCCGATTGTGACCTTGACCTTTGACCTTCGTGACCCAAAAACGACCAAAAACGATAGGGCACCTCCTTGGGTCATGGGCAACAACTGTGTAAAGTTTCATGATCCTAGGTCAACCGGTTCTTGACTTAGAGCACGGAAACGGATTTTAAACAAAGTACGATTGTGACCTTGACCTTTGACCTTCGTGACCCAAAAACAATAGGGCACCTCCTTGGGTCATGGGCAACAACTGTGTAAAGTTTCATGATCCTAGGTCAACTGGTTCTTGAGTTAGAGCACGGAAACGGATTTTAAACAAAGTCCGATTGTGACCTTGACCTTTGACCTTCGTGACCCAAAAACGATAGGGCACCTCCTTGGGTCATGGGCAACAACTGTGTAAAGTTTCATGATCCTAGGTCAACCGGTTCTTGAGTTAGAGCACGGAAACGGATTTTAAACAAAGTCCGATTGTGACCTTGACCTTTGACCTTCGTGACCCAAAAACAATAGGGCACCTACTTGGGTCATGGGCAACAACTGTGTAAAGTTTCATGATCCTAGGTCAACCGGTTCTTGAGTTAGAGCACGGAAACGAAAAAGTCTACGGACGGACGGACGGACGGATGGACGGACGGACGGACGGACGGACAGACAGACAGACATGGTGAAACCAATATACCCCCCTCTACTTCGTAGGTGGGGGGTATAATTATGGCCAATCTATGTTCAAGGTCAAGGTCATCCAGGGGTCAAGGTCACCAAAGTATGTGCCTACAGAAAGGTAATGTACCAAGGAATGTTGTGGTAAAGTATGAAGCGAATATGTTAAGTAATAAGGAAGTTATGGCCAATGTTAAAGTTTTTGGACGGAATGACGGACGGACAGACAGACGGACAGACGGACGGACGGACAGACGGACGGACGGACAAGTCAAATTTATGATGCCTCCCTATCGGGGGCATAAAAATACGGTCATGATAGTTATAGATTAATTGACTTATTACTGATACAGAAATAACCAAGTACTGGTGGTAAACTAGAAGACCTGAAGGTCTTGAATCGCTCCACAGGCTTGAGATTCTTTTAATATTTAATCCAAGAGTTGATTAGATAGTGAAAACAAAGTCACAATTAGCATTCTTTTCAAATTGAAAGGCATATAACTGAGGATTTATCTTCCTATCAAGCAAAGAATCACACTAATGCAAGATCTTAACTTTGTCTACATCATGTTTAAGTTTTGAAGTGCTTTTTCATTATTTGTAGATATACAGAGAGTAAAAACAAAGTCGAAAATAGCAGTTTTGTCAAATTCTAGGGCACATAAAACAGGATTTAAGATTCAGATGATACTGAAAATTATATCCATGCAAGATCTTTTGGCTGGTAAGATTATGTGAAAGTTTAATATTGATTGGGAGATATAAATTTATGGCTGTTTGAGTAAAAATAAGATCAAAAATGGTAATTTTGGCAATTTCAAGGGGACATAACTCATGATGTAAAATTCAGATTAAGCTGAAAATTACACTCTGGCAAGAACTTATGTTCACAAATATTGTGTCAATGTCCTGTCTTGATAGGTCAGTATTTGTAGAACTTTGCTAGAGTGAAAACAAAGTCAAAATAAAGCCGAAAATGACAATTTTGTCAATTTCAAGGGCACATAACTCATGATATAAAATTCAGATCAAGCTGAAAATTATACCAAGGCAAGATCTTATTGTCATCAACATTCTATTAAATTTTTGTCTTGATTGGTAAATATTTGTAATTGCTAGACTGAAACAAAGTAAAAATTGAGCCGAAAATGACAATTTTGTCAATTTCAAGGGCACATAACTCATGATATAAAATTCAGATCGAGCTGAAAATTGCACTCAGTCAAGATCTTGTTGTCACCAACATTTTGACCAAGTTTTGTCCTGATTGGTCAATATTTGTAAGTGCTAGAGTGAAAACAAAGTCAAAACAGCCATTTTTTAATTCAAGGGCAGATAACTCCAGACTTTCTGGTTCAATCAGCATTAATTGAAGGAATCTGATAGAGGACCACCCAAGGATCATTCCTGTGAAGTTTGATTGAAATCCATCCAGTAGTTTCTGAGGAGAAGATTTTTAAAGAAAAAGTTGACGACCGGACGCACGGACGGACGCACACACGCACGCCGGACACAGCGCCATGACAATAGCCCTCTGGCCTGAAGGCCAGTGGAGCTAAAAAAGTGTTGGAACAACTTTAAACCTGACAATAGCAAACATAATTCTCACTAACATAAAACTTTGGTGGTAAACACATTTATTATTGTTAACCTATTCCAAAATGGCAAAATCTGTACTATTACACTTTCAAAGATGCTACCGACAACAACATGGGTAGATGATTTGTGTACAATTTAGCACAGAAAATACTGAGGCAAAAGGAGAAAATGCTGGTTACCAGCATTTTCTTCTTTTGTCTCATTATTTACAAGATTTTTCTATCAGGGACATAAATAAGCAGGGCTTGTTTGGAAATGCACTATTGGAGAACACTATAAATATATCAGTTGTAAACCTAATTCCCACCACCAGGAAACTTTGGTGGTAAACTCATTAATTATTGTTAATAAGTTCAAACACCTTCAGTGTTATCGACTTCAAATAAAGCCATAAACATCAAGATTTTATGTACAAAAGTCAAAGAAAGAAAAGCAACAAAGTTTGATTTATAGTGTAAATAGAAAGTAGGAAAGATTTAGTTATAGTACACCAAAATTAACTCAGGACAACTTCTTTTTATCTGTAAAGCCTCTCTTACAACCCGTCGTGCGTCTTTTTAAATCGTACGTTTTAAAACTCTGCAAAGTCAAACGATTTATAAAGACGCGCGACGGGTTGTAAGAGCGCCTTTAAGAATTGTCCGGTCAATTCTTTGCTGCGTGCAGTCTGCGTCGTGGTTGCGTCCACCAAAATCGTATGTTGCATGTGCGTGCATCCCACGACTAAACGTACGTTTTAGATGCAGTCCGCATGCAGGAGCACATACGACCGGTTGTAAGAGAGGCTTAAAGTCTGTTAGTTGAGCGTTACAATTAAGAAAACTTTGTCAAGTGGGTCATTACATCTGCAGATGTCCTCTGTTAATGTTGGTGGACTTCACTATTCAAGGGCTTCCACAAACAATCCAAGAATGCAAACCATATTCTCACTCATGCTATCAATATATTTATATATTATATTTATGAAATAATAATAGGTTTAGAGGTCTTTATTTGCCAAATAAAACCCGATGTGCGACGGACTACATGTGTAGGTAAAAACCGAGGCGCTCCGCGCCGAGGTATTTGCCTTAACATGTAGTTCAGAGCACAGAGGTTTTTATTTGGCAAATAAAGACCTCTAAACCTGTTATTATCTCTATTATAACACTCTAAACAACAAAATGCATATTTTAAATGTGTTATTTTGTGGAAATACTGTCATGATCTAGTTTTCGGCGTAGGAAACGCATTGCCGGTTAAGTGACGTCATTGATGACGTCATTTGATGTTACCTTGACGCTACATGACGTTTTGGCGCATACACAAAGCATGATTACATAGAGTCTTTATTGGTCAAATAAAACCCGCTACAGTTCTTCTTTCGTTATATATGTATTTTACGGTGGAGTGTTATAATATTAAATATAAAAATATAACATTTTTATTTATTATGAATTTCAATTAAATGATTGAAAATACTGATCTTTGTTTGCATATTAGATTTATTTTTTTTCTTCAAATAATGACGAAATTTTCATTTTCTTAGCCAAATTTTGCCAAAGATTGTAGAGTGAAAATTTCAAAAACCTGTGAGATATCATGAAGATGCAGAACAAGATTTAAAAGTCTGAGTGCTAGAGATTTCTATAGAAATTCAGCTAGACTGTCTTCCTGATCCCTCACATATGATTTAATATGATCAAACAATCTAATGTGTCCCAGAAATATCTTCCATTAACCCTTTCCCAAACGACAAAATTTAGGGTGTTCCACTTCAAAAACTGCGACAAATTACAAAATGGATGTTATTAAAGATAGGATTTGTGTAAAGTTTGGTATAGAAAATATTGAGACAAAAGGAGAAACTGCTGGTTATCAGCAGTTTCTTCTTTTGTTTCAATGTTTTCCCAAGCCTTTTCTATTAGGGACGTCAAAACCAGGTCTTGTTTGGGAAAAGGTTAAACCATAATAAGCTCATTTTCAAGCCAGACAGGATATTAACAGGCTCTATCAGATGACTTATCAGTTATGGACAGAACACTATAGAATTTTCATAACCTTTTTTTTTCTTCAGCAAACTATGGTATACCACCCCTAATAAGATTCACATGACAGAATTATTTGGCCAGGTCGTTAAACATTCGTTACGTATCAGAACCTATTTGTGCGATGTCAAAAACATTCGGCGGTGGAACGGTCCACTGCCAACCCCTGTGAAATGTAATTAATAAAATAATGAACATATTATGAATCTTAAGAATGTTTCATACATTACTCATTATCACTTCTTTAACACACTTCATGAAGTTTTCTGCATGAAGTATGATGATAATTGCTTCATGAAGACAATATGAAGATATTAATGATTGACAAAATCCTTAAAACCTTCATGATGAATGCAAAGGATTTATTATGAAGTTTTCATTTAAAAAAGTTCAATAAAGATCTTAATTAGTTCATAAGATGTCCATTATTGTGCATATAGAACTCATAAAGAATCTGGTCCAGTTTGAAAAAAAAAAGCATGAACTGACCATGAATTAATAATGGATTGTAACAGTTCTTAAAATGTCACTAACATGCCCATAGTTTGAATAACTAGAAGACCTGAAGGTCTTGAGTCGCTCCACAGGCCTGAATTTCATGTAATATTTAATCCAAGTTTTGAGTAGATTGTTCAATGCTTGTGTTTCATAGAGCTAAAAGAAAGTAACAAAACTAGATTGTTCAAAATGTGTGGTTCTTGAAGCAAAGAAAGTAAAATTACATGTTTGCCATTTGAGAAAGGGTAAAAGGAAATGTGAGAACATTCTAGCTTAGGATGTCACAAGCAATTAAAATTTTCCTGCTTCCCAACAGATCTAAATTAACAGAACATTGATTAGTCCAAAATATTTCATATTTCTAAAAATAGATCTTGAGCTAAAAATAGATTCTGGGAAAACCCCTTTTCCAAAAATAATGCAAATGGCTGTCAAACCTGAATTTCTTGTAATATCAAGTTTTCACTAGATTTTTCAATATGTGTTGCTCTTAAAGCAATTACAAAGTAACTAGAAAGCTGAAAATACATTCACATAAGATCTATTTGTTACCAAGCTTTAAACAGTCTTTATTAGAGTGAGTTTGGCTGCTAGAGTGAAAAAAAGTCACAATTAGCAATTTTGTCAAATTGAAAGGCATATAACTGATGATTTTATATTCCTATCTAGCTAAGAATCACACTAAACTTCACCTACATCTTGTTTAAGTTTTGACCTGATTACTCCATATTTGTGGGTGTAAAGAGTGTAAAATCAAAGTCGAAAACAACAATTTTATCAAATTCAATGGCAGATAAATCATGATTTAAGATTCATATGAAGCTGAAAATTACACCAACACAAGATCTTATGGCCAGTAAGATAATGTGAAAGTTTTATGTTGATTGGTGGATATTTATGGTTGTTTGAGTAAAAATAAGGTAAAAAATGGTAGTTTTGCCAATTTCAAGGGCACATAACTCAAGACGTAATATTCAGATCACGCTGAAAATTGCACTAAGGCAAGATCTTATCAGCACCAACATTCTGACCAAGTTTTGTTTTGATTGGTCAATATTTGTAGTGGCTAGAGTGAAAACAAGTGAAAACAGCCGTTTTTTAATTCAAGGGCAGATAACTCCAGACTTTCTGGTTCAATCAGAATTAATTGAAGGAATCTGATAGAGGACCACCTAAGGATCATTCCTGTGAAGTTTGATTGAAATCCATCCAGTAGTTTCTGAGGAGAAGATTTTTAAAGAAAAAGTTGACGACCGGACGCACGGACGGACGCACGCACGCACGACGGACACAACACCATGACAATAGCCCGCTGGCCTGAAGGCCAGTGGAGCTAAAAAACTGTGTAAGAACTGGTAAAGAATCAGGCCTCGTTCTTTGAATATTCTTAATGTGTCCATTTGGGAAAAATGAACTGGTAATTAATTAGTAAGAGATTGTTACATTTCTTAAAAGGTACATAATAAGTCCATATTTTGAATAAAGAAGTGATTAAGGACTGATAAAGATTCAGACCCAGTTCTGTAAATATTCTTAATGTGTCCATTCTGGCAAAAAAAAACATGAACTAATCATGAATTGATAATGGAGTGTGTACAGTTCATAAAATGTTCTTAAAACGTTCATGATCTCCCAGTCTAATTTATGTTCCAGTCTATGACATGTGGTTTAGAAAATAATGGAGGGAATTTTGCTTGTTTGACTATTTTACAAGAAATATGTTTTTGTTAAGAGTTAAAATCAATATTTTTAGTTATAATCAAGTCATTAAGGAGCTCACTACATGATAAAACCAAGGAAAATAATGTTAGTAAGTGTTCTTTAGACTAAATTTAACAAATTCAAATGTTTATTTCTTTTACCATTCCCCACCCACATAATCACTGGTGGTGAACTCGGACAAAGCGAGGAACATTTTTCATGAACACAAGGTACAGATACTTCATGTTTAAATGCGCGTTTAAAAACCAGTTTTACTAGTTTGAGCATGTACACAACGATTTGCACGTGTTTATCCGCCCAAAACAATATGGACGAATTGGAGAGACACTTAGAGGCTATGGTAATTTTTGTTATTTCATTTCTCTGACTGATTCTGAAGTTGGTATTACTATTCTTGGAGTAGAAGTTTTTTTCCGATGTGAAAATCGTAGTTAACGTTTTTTGAAGGGGACTTGTACGGTTTATTCATGACACCGTGAACATTTTCAATGGCTGTTCGAATTGCAATGACTTTTGTCCTAACAATAGAATGGGTTTTCGGTTAAATATGGATAAATCGTAGTTGTTGTTATAAAATCCCGTAACTACAGCTTCAATAAAGTTGAGTTTGTGACGTTTTAGATTTACACCGACGAAGCATTAGTGTTTGTCCGAAAAAACGTCACTAGGTCTATATATAGTAGATAAAAATTATTCTTTTTCAAAGACGAATAAATGGTATACAATAATCATTTCCAAAACAATAGGCCTATCTGGTATTGCAGCCCCCAATTAGAAGGCTTTCAGTAATGACCACCATTTAGAAAGTGCTTCGTTTGCCCGTCCGTCCGTTTTTCTACCCGTCCGCCAAGTTCTCTAGCTGACTGCTCTTGGTGTCAAAATACATTAATTTATTATGTTGAGAGTTAAAATGTGTGTACTACCCCTGCGAAATGAGGTTCATGAAATCATGCACTTTTCATGCCAAACATGAATTATTCATGAACTGACCTTAAACAGTTCCTGATTCCTGTTCATGAACGTTTGGAAATGAACTATCCCAGAAACAGGTTCATGAATAGTTCATGGATAAATGGAGAATGAAGACAACAAGTCATAAAATCTCCCAAGTTTGAATGAACTGATTAAGAACTGTTGATGAATCCAAAAAAGTTCTTGATTGGTTCATAAGATGTCCGTATTGTGCAATAAGAACTCATTAAGAACTCCTAAAGAATCTGGTGCAGTTTGAAAAAAACATGAACTGATCATGAATTAATCACGGATTGTTTAAATGAACTGATAAAGAACTGTTTATGAATCCGATGAAGTTCTTAATCAGCTCATAAGATGTCCATATTGAGCATAAAGAACTCATTAAGAACTCCTAAAGAATCTGGTACAATTTGAAAAAACGTGAACTGATCATGAATTAATAATGGATTATTTCAGTTCTCAAAATCACTAACATGTCACTAACATGTCCATAGTTTGAATAAACAATTACCAAATGACAAAATTTTGGTGCAGTCCAATTTGAAAGCTGTTGCAGACTACAAAATGGATGTTGAAAAAGATGGGCTTTTGGTTCAATATAGCATGGAAAATATTGAGACAAAAGTAGAAAATGCTGATAATCAGCATTTTCTTCTTTTGCCTCAATGTTTTCCCAAGTCTTTTATATTAGGGACGTGAAAACCAGGTCTTGTTTGGGAAAGTGATAAAGAAATGATTAAGAACTGAATTAAAAATGGATTATTACATTTCTTAACAAGAGCTGTCCAAAGACAGCGTGCTCGACTTTCTAAGTTGCTTAGTATAAAGGGGGCATAACTCCAAATAGAGTGGTCCCAGGGTCATGGGCTCTGATAGTAAGGTAGAGGGTGTGATAGTGAATAAGTATTCAAAGTTTGGGTTGAATCCCTTTGATGGTATGGAAGTTATTGATGTTTGAAAAAACTTTAACCTTTGTTGCAACGCCAACGCCGACGCCCGGGTGACAGTATAAGCTCTCATTTTCTTCGAAAAGTCGAGCTAAAAAAGGTACATTATAATATTTCAGAAGTGACTTAGAAGGACTGATAAATAATCAGACCCAGTTTTGTAAATATTCTTAATGTGTCCATTTTGAAAAATAAATGAACTAATCATGAACTGATAAAGGATTGTTACAGTTCTTAAAATGCTCTTAAAATGTTCATGATCTCCCAGTCTAATTTATGTTCCAGTCTATGACATGTGCTTTAGAAAATAATGGAGGGAATTTTGCTTGTCTGACTATTTTTCAAGAATTATGTTTTTGGGCAGAATTATCATATATATTGTTAGTTATTATCAAGTGATTAAGGAGCTCACTAAATGATAGAACCAGGGAAGGCAACATTGGTAAGTGTACTTTAGACTAAATATAACAAATTCAAATGTTCATTTTTACCATTCCCCACCCACATAATTATCCTGTAAAATGAATATTATCATTTTGCTTCTATAAATAGGAATCATTGATTTTTAATGGCCTGTTACTTATCACAGTTCTGGAACTACTTGGTTCTACTCAAAGTTTTTCTAGTTTTGTTCTGTCAGCAACATATTTGTACAAATTGTTTTGTAAGTATTTTTATATGACCTTGACATGTTTTTAAAAAGAAGTTAATGAACTGATCTTGTTGAGTTCATGAATTTTTGTCTTTAAAGAGTTCATGAACATTTCATGATTTTTTTTAAAAAAAATGTTTCTTGGACAGTTCATGAACTTTTATTCACATGAACTGTTTAAAAATTGTTTCTAACAGAATTCCATTTGTCTCATTTGCACTTCACTTCTTGGACATGAACAGTTCATGAACTCATGTTCATGAAAAGCACCTGAACAGTTCTTGTTTGAGAGTTCATTACAAGTTCATTAACAGTTCATTATCTTAACACAGATTCTCAAGAAAGAACTAATCAAGAATTGTTCATGGATAAGAGTTCATGAATTGTTCATGTTCAAGATGTGAAGTGCAAATGAGACAATTGATTTCTATTTGAAAAAATCCTTGAATGGTTCATAAGAAGAAAAGTTCATGAACTGTCCATGAAAAGAAGAAAAAATATTTTCCTTAAAAAAGTTCAAGAAATGCTCATGAACCATTTAAAGACAAAAATTCATGAATTCAACTAGGCCAGTTCTTGAACTCAGATTTTAAGAACTGATCAAGAATTGTCTCATTTGCAGTTCATGGGCTAGTTAAGAACTTTTCATGGTCAAATGGAAATGAATTACCCATGAATTGTTCATGGGTAATTCATGAACAGTACCTCTTCATTTCGCAGGGGTAAATAAGAAAATATGAAAGGAAAATATTAAGAAAAAAAGAGTCAAATTATTTTCAGTATAGATCTATTCTTCTTTTGATTCAATGTTTTTCCAAACCTTTCTAAATGGGGGAAACTGTTTCGGAAATACATAATGTATTTCATTGCTTCGTCTTTGAATATGGATCAATTTTATCAAGAAAGCAGTGATTAATTTCGGACTACGATGGCATTCCGTAAATGTAAATGTAAAACGTCGCAACTAGGGCTTGTTTGAAGCTGTAGTTACGACATTTTATACCAATACCAACGGTTTATAAAAACAGAACAGTAACCAAGTCTATTTTAGCACACAATTGATTGCCATAACCGATATCTCTTATTCATGTGTTCTTCCTATTGATGAGTGAAACATTTTAACCCTTTCCCAAACAATGATTTTGACGTAATCTGTCAACAATAATATTGGGGAAAATACAAAAGTCGGAATGCATAGCGACGAAAATTCTCTTGAAAACTGTCTGAAAGTTTTTTGGACTGTCATATTTACAAAGTCATTGTACATTAAGTATTAGTGTGGCCTTTCGAAGCAGAACTTAAAAAATATATAAACATAGGTATAAGAATTAAATATATAGAAATAGGAAAGTTCCACCGTCCTAAATTAAAGAAATCACCATGGAAACATGCCACATGCGTATAATAATATACACAAAAATATGCTAATTTCAATTTTGATTTTAGTTTGTATATCCTATTGGACATTGTATTGTTAAGAGGTTAAACTGAAAATTGAAAAAGTAGAAGTTGTATGACAATAAGCTATACGTTCTTCAACGCCAATTACACAAAACGCGGGAACAACGTCATATTGTTTTGCGGCGATGTTATAAAGTCATGAAAACAGATCATGAACGTAAACTTTTGTTTCAGGAGAAATGTAGTGAAACGTCTTTTTTAACATTTTATCTTCCGGAAATCTAAAATATTGAAACAAATGGATTTAATCATATTAGCACAAATATACTCCCCGTCATAAGAAAGTAGCCACCTGTCTAATGCAAATGGTCGCCAATTTTAGAATTATTCATAAATGTACCGAAATAAATACAAGATATTGAAGCATGGCAAGTAAATCGAAAACAGTCGAATTACCCCATTAATTAGACTGTTTCGATTTTCTTGCCATGCTACAATTTTGAGACGATTCCAACACATCCAACGTCTACACGTGACGTCATTCCGACAAGACAACCATTATCGGGACTACTACCTGTGAAATCGACAGAAAAAGACAAACGTTACAGATAGATTGCTTCCTGGGTTGAGTTCTATCAGCAGTAGAGGCTGATTAACGTATTAGACCATCCGTTTCAGACGTCTTGCGATACCCATAGTCTTGCTACGATGTTATTGACAACATTACCTTCAGTGGTTTAGACAGCATCTATTGTTTTCTAAGGACAATTGCATAGCATGTATTAATACCAACGGTGTTCACACTCGAAAATGTCTTAT
>CAVMGG010000455.1:0-58618 GCA_963680895.1 Fragum sueziense
TCAGCACTTTCTTCTGCTGCCTCAATGTTTTCCAAAGGCTTTTTGGTTAAGGACGTCAAAACAAGGTCTTGTTTGCGAAAGGGTTAAAGAAAGCACTTGGATTAACATTGGCGTAGGAAGGTTCATAATATTGGGGGGGGGGGGGCAAATGCTTAAGTGAATGGAACCCAACCGAGCGTATCATTGCTAGGGGGGTCTGGGGGCATGCCCCCTTCCCCCCGAAAAAATTTGAATTCTAAGAAGCCACTTCCTGCAATCTTCGGCACTTTCCGACAGTATTTTATACCTGGACCTTTCTTGAAGGAAAATAATTTCTTTCATTGGTGAATTATTGGGGGGAAGGATATGCTGGCCCCCCCTTCTAAATTATTTGGGGGGCTGACCCCCCTGCCCCCCTCTTCCTACGCCAGTGGATTAAGCAATTGTAAATTCTATACTTAAGGTAAGACCTGGATAATGGGCTATGCGACCAATTATGGAACGAAATCTGTATGGTGCTCTCATTGCTCTCAAATTTTGATTTTTTTGCCTATTCTACATACAATTTAGAAACATTTACATTAAAATAGTTTAAAATATTCCCTGAAATCTGAACACGCTATATTATTTCCGTTGCTACGCAAACAGGCGACATTACATCAAATGGTACTTTAAAAATGCTCGGACTTACGAACGTCACGGAATAAGTCGAAATATAACGATTATACCGGAAGTTTATTACCCAGGTCTTACGTTAACGCCAGGGTCCGTTTCTTTGTTTATGCAACTTGCTAATGTTTGCAAACTCATTCGCTCATTTATTTGGGCCAGGTCCTGCGATTCCATGCCCAAATGTATTTTAGTTGATTGGCGATGAGTAGGCCTAAAGTCACCATAAGATGTCTGTTCATTTGGTAGATCGTTATTGTGTATGAATCACCAGATTTTTCTGTAAAAATCAACAAATGGTGTTGCAAACAATGCGTTTTATTGCCATTTCGCACCTTTGTTTTATTTCACACTTACTTCACACCCTATTACCGGCTATCACTACAGCAGTTGCTAACCTTGGGCAGTATTATCTATAAATAGCGGGTGTACTGGGTAGGTCATACTTTTTCCATCTTTGTTTTTGTGTTAAAGCCTTTCTCAGCTATATTTGTAGTGCACTTGGCTGGCCATACATTTGAGCACCTACATGATAAATATTAGCCCAAAGAATCCCTAAACAACAAAATTATTCAGCGACAAAGTCGTAACTTCACAATTTTTTTACGTAAAATCCAACTTTCAGTCCATATAATGAGAAAATGATAAGACGATCATTAGAATTAGTATAACTATTAAAATGGTTTATCAATTTTCTGACACTGTGTAAATTTAGAAAACTGTCTGAATTGAATTAACTTCAGACTGACCGATTAAAACTAAACACTGATGCCGATTTGGCTATCACGAACAGCATATTGAAAATTTGAATGGCAAACCCGGACAAAAGTTGATGGCAACACAGAACAATATGTCTTGTTGGAAAAGCGGCATCTCTTTCAACAAGAAGTTGCCTGAAAGGAGCATAAATAATGAATTAACACCATTTCTTGATAGACTAGCCAATTTCTTAATTATAGACATATAGAAATCGTGCAAGTTCCTTTCATCTAGATATGGTTGAAGCTGAGTAACACAAAATTGAAGGACGTATGCAACCATTAGTTATAGATGATAGTTTGTCGGTTAAGGTATACAAACATCATTAAAAATACCACTTTTTAGCCGTACGAAATGCATCAAATTACACACATTTGTACATACACTTCTTATAAGTTGATTCAACGTGCCGGATTTCAAGATTATGCTTCAAAAGGAAAATAATTTACAAATATTACTTTACTCTATATTCATATGCAGCGGAGGTAATTTTGAACATTTCTGTCAAATATTTCCGTAAGTATGCATTGATTAAAAATTCTAAACCGTTCATTTTCAAAATGATTATGTTTAGAATGGAAATGTAACACAGTTTAGGAATTACTGGCACTTATCAAATTCACCTCTGGCTCTTTAGTGCTAATGATGGGTTGCAAACCTTAAAAACCACACATACTTTACAGTGAAAATTGTGGATTTTACATCATGTCGTCGCTGTTTCAGGCACAAAATATGACTGTAATATTTTTAATGGGGTTAAATTTCATTTAGTCAGACTTAACTTAAATAGATGGAACCCACGCAAATATATGTATATGAATCCTGCTTTTTCAAAGTCGGTCATTGAATCTTCAAACATTTCGATCGAATGTTTTGCGCGGTGCAAATTTGTATTTTTCATTGCGAAACGATTTGCTTTATTGGGGTTTTACGCCGTTTTCAACTGCCATGGTTATATCGCGGCACCTTGAGCGCCTTACCATGGATTCCTGTTGTTTCTCATACAAGTACTAACACAATAGACTAACCGAGCCTCCAGCTGCTCGCCCACACAGGTTTACAATATCAAACCATTGGTGGGTAACATTAGTTAGAAAAGATATTTGCCACGGCCGGGGATCGAACCCGGGTTCTCTCGAATGAGAGACAGATGCGCTATCAATGTTCAGCGTTTTGGCTTCATTGCGAAACGAAGAAGAGATAACGGTGATAACGGATTATCAAGCAAGAATCTGTTGATATCGATAAAACATCATGGTTGTCTGCATAAAGCACATGCTTGCAACTAGCCTAGAAACTAGTGAAGGATCAAAGATCAGTCAGCTAGGTATGGATCTCTATAGATAAGGCTAGAAATCTCCCTAAACGTCTCAAATGGAAAAGTCAATTTTCAAAACATTCAAATTGATAAATATCTCGAGCTGTATTGTTAGATCTATACCTAAATCATATGAAAATTGATTTTGTACAATCAAAACGATCCGACATGTACAGATAACTCTTGGTTTCTGTACCTATCCCTTAAATTATATTTTCTTACCCTACCGATATTCATTTAACCAGAATTAAGTTTTAGAAAGTTCTATTGTTTTATCAGCAATATTTTTTTTTGTAAATGTAAGGAAAATTGGTTTTGAAATCGCAAACCAGTTTTCGTTTTGTCCTTAGTGCGCATGCGCACCGTTGAAATTAGTTTAAAGGCGAAATCTTCCCGCCAAAAAATATGGCAATTGGTATATGAGCACTATTTTTGATATACATGTAAAAGTATGTTTCCCCAGTGACCCAGGAAATCCTTTTTACCAAGGAAGTCTATGATCAAGTGACAAAACATATGTCAATGGGAAGCTGAGTCAAGGGGGGGGGGGGAACGATGTTTGCCAGCCAAAGGAAGGTAGGTATTCATCGGTTTTTGGCGGGAAAGTGCGTTTTTAAGGTTGTTTCAGTGGTGCGTATGCGCAATACGGGCAAAACCAAAACTGCCATATAAAGTAAACACCATTTATCCTTGTATCTGTAGAAATTAAATTGGGAATAAAACAAAAAGAAACTTAATTTTACATCTATGAATACAGGTAGTGTAAGAAAATGAAAACCATTTAGGTGGGTAAAATAATCAAGAGTTATCTGCACCTATAGAACTTTTTAAATGGCATAAAATCGGTATTCATTTCATTTATTTATCTAACTAACCATAAAGCTTCATTTCATTTCTCAATTTGTAAGTTTTGAAAATTGACCCATAGAGCTGAGCCTTTTAGGGAGATTTCTCGCCTTATCCATAGAGGTTCTTTACACCTAGGGTTGTAAGATTATCATTTTTATATTGGACCATAACTACAAAAAAGTATACGGACAAAATTGTGAATGCCCAAATTGACAGGCTGTTGCAGAAGACAAAGTGGATGCTGACAAGACTATAACTGTGTACAAGATAGCAAGCTTTTTCTAAAAGGAGCGTAAAAAGAGGCATTTTTTTAAATGGTTAAAAATGTTTATTTTTTTTATTCTGTGTTATGTTTCACCTTGCATGGTGAAGTAAAGCCGAGTGGTCATTGGACAAATAGACCTCTAATAAAAGTACCCAGCCTCCAGCTGCGCTCTCACATAGATGATTCACATCCATTGGTGAGAGACAAATGACTTTTGTCAAATGTAAGAATGGATACTGGTCGGCCTGGGGTTCGAACTCGCGACCCCTGGATTGACAGACTCCGACGTTAACTGGACTCGGCTTAAACAGATACATGTTGCAGCAAATACTCTTTATAAAGCAAACCGCACGGAATCTCGGACAAACAAAAGTGCTTTGTCCGTATGATTCTAAAACCACACAACTGCAGCTTGAATGAAGCCGTGGTTACGACATTTTTAACAGCTAAAACCGCTTGGACTTAACCCTATTAACGATAAGATTCCATTTCCTATATTATCAATAGCACTAAACTGAACTAAAAGTGCACTAGATTTACCGTTATAAGTATTGACAAACCGTCAGTGTAGGCCTAGTTATAAAGTCTCGCAACTATGGTCACATACGAGATTTTATAACAACACATACGATGCACTATTGTTTCACCAAAATTGCGCCACGGTTAACTGGATAAAAACATTCTCCATTTATCTGATTTTAATATCAAATAAATAACAACGACATCGCTGTATTGTCCACCCAAATTAACCCGGGACAACTTAATTTTCGTGTGCAAAGTCTGTTAGTTGAGTGCCTTAACCTTAACAAGTGGGGTCATTACATATGCAGATGTCTCGGGTTAATCTTACTGGATAATATAAATTACCATTCTGATATTTGGCTAGTATAATTACCCGGTCAAGGTCAGTAATTATCCTCCAAATAGTGTTCATAATTAAAACTCTTATTAAATTCCCCTGCAAATAATCGATTTCATAAGCAATAATTAGATAAAGCGGAAACTCACAATTTGAAAACTTAAATTTATATTTGAACAAATCACTGAAATATTTTGTTTGTGCTAAACAGCGTTGATACAATCGGGCCTTTGACTTGATTTCATGAGATGTAACGCCGTTTTAAACCGCAATGGCCATATTGCAGTGGCTGGAGCACCTAATCGTGGATTCCTGGGAAGTTATTGCTTCATATATAGCTTATTCTTATCTGATG
This sequence comes from Fragum sueziense, assembly GCA_963680895.1. NCBI lineage: Eukaryota > Metazoa > Mollusca > Bivalvia > Cardiida > Cardiidae > Fragum > Fragum sueziense. The sequence continues at coordinate 5,054 of CAVMGG010000455.1, forward strand.
CTCTTTTATCAAACAAAGGTACCAGCATTCATGTATTGTTGTAATTATTATCAGCAAATTTTAAATATATTAATTATCACTTGGATAATGAAAAAGACTTGTACATAGACAAGCAAAATGGTATCATTTATGCTGTCTGTGATTGCCTATTTCAAGAACGAATCTCCTGTCGGTGATGCCCCTATGTGCTGTTCGTGATTGCATAAATTTGTAGCTCACCAAACTTTGTTTGACTATAACGACATAACGGAATTGTTGACTGTCTTCACAAGCAATTAGTTGGTAGATAATATACTAGATATCCATTTTGTAATAAAATTTCTAACATTTGCTTCGGTGTTTATCTGCTATTTGCATGGAAAGATGAACTTTTTATGCAAATATGTGAAGTTTCGACTTTGTTGGTGAATTATTTTTTTGTTTGAGGACTCTCTGTGCTAAAATTTGACATGTAGGTGCTCAAATGTATGGCAAGCCAAGGGCACTACAAATTATAACTGAGAAACGCTTTTACACAAAACAAATATGGAAAAAGTATGACCTACCCAGTTCACCCGCTATTTCGTCCCTTGACAGCCAGAAGTTGCTATCAGCAGTTAAATTTTAACTGCTGATAGCCACTTCTGGCTGTCAAGGGACGATTTATAGATGATACTGCCCAAGGTTAGCAACTGCTGTAGTGATAGCCGGTAATAGGGTGTGTTACTTGATTCATCGAAATATCTTCATCTCAAACAATGAAAGGTTGTCGAGACTCCCGACATTAATTTACATTTAAAGCCATTAACCCCTTTCCAAACGACGTTTAATTTGAAAGCTGTTGCAGACGACAAAATGCATGTTTATAAAGATATGATTTATTTTTATGTATAGGGTCATATAACACTGAAAATATTGAGACAAAAGGAGAAAATGCTGATTATCAGCATTTTCTTCTTTTGTCTCAATGTTTTCAAAAGACATTCATTTTAGAGACCACATAAAATATTGAGGCAAAAGGAGAAAATGCTTATTATCAGCATTTTCTTCTTTTGTCTCAATTTTTCCTAAGGCATTTATTTTAAAGACGTCAAAGCCATGTCTTGTTTGGTAAAGGGACTAAAGAATAATTTAAGTTAACTTACCTTCCCCAAGCACAAAAGCAAAAATGCACTGGCTTATCAGTAGCCAATAAAGTACTTCCATTTTGTAAGCTGTAAGTTACTCGTTCTTTGGTTAACAAGGAAATTTTCACGCAAATATTATTAAAACTTTTAAATTCTAGACTGTCTTTCTGAAAAGCTCTTTGGTCACATGTAGCATTTAGAGAAATTCAAAGCACTTTCATTGGTATTAAGCTTCCATCGCGAAAAGTTTGAAATTCTTAGCACATTGTGTATTTTGGAAAGCAAGAAATGATTTTGTTTTGAAAAGTTAATTAGACTCAGCTCTGCAAGTCATTTTCTGCATCCACTTTTAAAATGCACATCGCGCACATAAATAAGCTCCGAACGACAAAAGCAATTTTCTAGTTTTTGTCCCTGAATTCCGACAACATATTGTACAGTACAGTAATTTGGTCTTCGATTTTCTGTCGAATTTTGTGTTGCTGTCTGACTTTGGTGTCAAAAAATTGATATGGGAGTGGCACTGGAATAAGTGCCCTTGTGGCACTAGAGACCGAACAACGCGGATGCAGATAAGCTTGCGCCTGCGCCTCATACCAATGAATTTTGTGCTAAAAATAGAACTGATTTACCGACGTGTTTTGATAAACCGTTGGTGTTGTCATAAAATCTCTGAATCAAGCCGTAGTTTCGAGATTTTATAACAACACCGACGAAATACTATTGTTTGTCCGAAATTAAGTCACTGTTTACTTGATAAAATCGTTACCTATTGAGGTCCATGTGTTGCAACTAGAAGGAAACAGTTTTGATCCCGATCAGGCAGCACTTTTTGTTCAGGCTTATAAGATTAAAACGAGTCTCAAACGTAAAAAAGTGTTCTTTTTCCAGATCTTGAAGCATTTACTTTTCAACCCTTAACCTTTCCCGAGCGACAATTTTGATCCAAATTGAAAGCTGAAGCAAACGACAAAATGGATAACTGTGAAGATAGAATATTGTGTACAATACACGTACATAACAAGGAAAATATAGCTCGGAAAACAGAGAAAATGATGATTATCAGCGTTTTCTTATTTCGCCTATATGTTTCCCAAGCCTTTTTCTGTTAGAGACGTCAAAAGCAGCTCTTGGTTAGGAAATGAACACGTTCGACAAACCCAAAGTACCATAGACTGAAATACCTGTACATTTTAAATGGAAACTGTACCAATATTGTTGTTTCTAGACTAATGTTTATATTTGACTGGAAAGTTTCTAAAACTTTATCGAATTTTATTGTAAATATTTTCACTTGTTCGTTAAAACTTTAATGACTTATTCAAAACCCTTTCCCAAACACACCTGTCTGGTCTTGACCTCCCTAATTGAAAAGATTTGAAAAATATCGAGGCAAAAGGCGAACTACTGTTGGCGAGCATTTTCTCAGTAGTTTTGGTGCTAAAGTGTACACGAGTCCTGTCTATCAATGCCCATTTTGTCATCTGAAACTGCTTTCAAATCAATAAAAGTTCAATTTTCATTCGTTTAAAAAAGGTTGAAATGGTTTGTTTTTTCTCCTTTTTTCACATTATTTCACTTTCACCCTTTCCCAGGCAAAATGTTCGACTGCTCAAATAAATGCTGATACAATCAACAAATTTGGTGTTGATAAAGAGAGGATTTAATATAATACAAAAAATATCGGGACAAGAGGAGAAAATTCTGTTATTTAAACAGAAATTCTCTTGCCTCTATGTTATCCCAGGCCTATTTTATTAGTAACGTCAAAACCAGGGGCCCGTATTATCAACGATCTTACGACCACGATTTTGTGTAAACTGTGTAACAAAACATCTGATTGCACGAGAAATCAGATTGGGCCAATCAGGATTATTGTTTCAAGTAATTACGCAAAAACTAATCATACGATCGTTGATAACACGGACCCCAGGTCTTGTTTGGGAATGGGCCAACACAATGTTCACAGACCATTCGTCATAGAGGATCATTGTCCTTTTGGTGATCTAACATTGAAATTGGTCCAGTCAAACCTTTCCTCATGCAATAACAGAAAGATTTGGAGAAATTGAGAGATAAAAGAAGAAAATGTTGCTATCCATGATTCTTTTGATTGGTCAAAATTAAAAGCATTTTAACCATTTCCCAAACAAGACCTGATTTTGACGTCCATAAAGTTAGAAAATGCTTGGGAAAACATTGAAACAAGAGGACCATGATGGTCCTAAATCGCTCACCTGAACCAAGATGATAACCATGAGCCACAGCTTTAATCCAATCAATTAGTAGTAGTGACTTTAAAACTGAAAACATACTTAATGGTCACCAACATTGAGTCCAAGTTTTGTCTTGATTGATCACTATTGTGGTTGTTATAGAAACATGACAAATGTAACTCATTAAGGTCCCTCTTTCTGTGATACCCATTCGAACATTCCCATTTGTGGAAGGCATCTTTCTTGTAAAAGTTTAATAAAGAATTGGGCCAAAATTGTAGCCCCCTAGAGTACTAACAAGGATTTTGTTATTTAGGCCCCTTTTCCCTAGATATCTAATGGAACATTTGCATATTGAATATGGTCCATCCTTGTGACTAGATTTGGTAAAATTTGTGGCCTTTAGCATGCTAATAAAGATTTTGTCTTTAAGGGCCTTTTCCGATGATATCAAACAGGACAGTCCCATGTTAAATAGGAATCATCCTTGTGACTAGACAAGCATTCTGATGAAGTTTCATGAGGATTGGGCCTAAATTGTAGCCTCTAGAGTGCTAACAAGAATTTGTCATTAAGGCCCCTTTTCCTGTCATATCCAACAAACCATTTCCATTTTCAATAGAATTTATCCTTGAAGCAAAACAAAAATTTTGTGAAGTTTCATGAAGATAGGGAAAAATTGTGGCTTCTAGCATGCTAACAATAATTTTGTTTTTAAGGCCCCCTTTCCCATGATATCTTTCATTTTCTATAGGATTCACCCTTGTGACTAGGCAAACATTCTGATGAAGTTTCAAGAATATTAAGCAAAAATTGTGGCCTTTAGGGTGCTTACAAGAATTTTGTCAATAAGGCCCCTTTTCCTGTGATATCAAACAAAACATTCCCATATTAAACAAGAATAATCCTTGTGACTAGACAAACATTTTGATGTAGTTTCATGAAGATTTGGCCAAAATTGTAGCCTAAAGAGTGCTAACAAGAATTTTGTAATTAAGGCCCCTTTTCCCATGCCGGTGGTATCAGTGATATCAAACAAAACATTTCCATATTAAATGATAATCATCCTTGTGACTAGACAAACATTTTGTTAAAGTTTCATGAAGATTTAGCCAAAATTGTAGCCTATAGAGTGATAACAAGAATTTTGTAATTAAGGCCCCTTTTCCCATGGCGGTGGTATCAGTGATATCAAACAAAACATTTCCATATTCAATGAGAATCATCCTTGTGACTAGACATACATTTTGTTGAAGTTTCATTAAGATTTAGCCAAAATTGTAGCCTATAGAGTGATAACAAGAATTTTGTCAATAGGGCCCCTTTTCCCGTGATATCCAACAGAACATTCCAATTTTTCATAGAGTTCATACAGCTTACTGACACAAATAAATAAACAAACATTTCTCATCTGTAGACTAGATCAGATGATAAGATGAAATCCAGAATAATAAATATGGACCAAGAGAGGCAACTTGTAGACTACAAATTGCTAAGGTATTGTATCTGTTATCTCCCTTATAAGTCTGATAAGCAACGCCCTGCCACGCCCACATTTTTTGATGAATCTAAAAGTTTGAGAACAAATTATGAGAAGAGTCACTCAAGGAACATTTCTGCCATGTTTGGTTGATATTGACCAAATGGTTGATTTTTAAAGAATTTTCTTAGGATTTTTAAGCCCCGCCCTGCCACGCCCACATTTTTTGACAAATCAAAAATTCGCGAACAAGTTTTGAAAAGGGTCACCCAAGGAACATTCCTGCCAAGTTTGGTCAAAATTGCCCCAACGGTTTGGGAGAAGAAGATGTTTGAAGAAATTGTGAACGGACGGACAGACGGACGGACAGACGGACGGACGGACAGACGGACGGACGACGGACGGTGAGCGATCACAATAGCTCACCTTGAGCACTTTGTGCTCAGGTGAGCTAACAAAAGAAGAAAATGTTGGTAACCATTTTCTCCTTTTGCCTCAAAACCTTATGGGCTATATTGTACAGAAATTCAATCTGTATCAACATACATTTTGTCTGCAGATAATTTTGAATTGGAGCATTCTCACATTTTGTCATTAGGGAAATGGTTAAAGGACAGAGCCAATGTTTCAAGAACTATAACATCATTGCTCTTTCATTCAACTTTATTTTTCGTTCACTTTTCACTGTGAACTAGTATCACAAAACAACAAAAATATTTACAAAATTTGGTACAAATTGCTGCTTACAATGCATAAATAGAAATATGACAAAAGTAATAATTTGCCATTAAAATATAGAACAAAAATAATGGCCATTAAATACAGCAGTAAGATGGGGGGGGGGGAATCAATTGGCTGGAACAAAACTGATGTAAGAGCACATTATTGATAGGATAAAATATGCCATAAATACAGTTTAGTTAAGGTTTACAGACCCTGAAAAAATCTACACTTTCTAGCCGTCCGAAATGCATCAAATTTCACACAATTGTAAATACACTTCACATAAGTTGATCCACCGTTCCGGATTTCAAGATTATGCTTCAAGAAGAAAATAATTTTAAAATATTATCTAACTCTATATTTATATGCAAGGGAGGTAATTTCTAACATTCATATCAAATATTTCCATAAGCATGCATTAATTCAAAATTCTAAACTGTGCAAAATGCTTATGTTTGTATTTGGAATGGAAATGTAACAAAGTTTAGGAATTATTTGTACTTTTCAAATTTCGCCTCTGGCTCTTTGGTGCTTGTGAGGGGTAGGATACCTTAAGCTTTAGTTACAACATTTTTAGTATACCAGTACAAGAAGGCAAAGATGGCCATACGAGGGTTGTCCGGAAAGTTTTGAGACTGTGTCTATATCTCTAATAGTATTTTAAATAAAGCTTTAAAAAGAGCATGATTACAAAGAAAATTATTTTTGGAAACTTTCTTGCAGAAAATTAAGTTTGATTACTCCCTACATGACAAGAAAATGGTTGCCAAGACAACTAACTCATCTCGTCACGGAGCACTTTGAAATTACCGGAAATCAAAAAAATATTATGCGATGTTAATACCTTATATAAGATACATTTTACGCCAAAACGCAAGGTCAAAACGTTTGACGTCAGATAAACGTATACTACATATTTGCGGAAAATTTTGACGTCATACAACGGAAAACAAGTATATTACACGTAATGAAAGTACACTCAACCTTTCAAGATGTCAGAAAAAACTTTGACGTTGACGTCACGCACGGAGCAACGCACGGTTATTAAGCACTGTGTAAATGTGGGAATTACTCTTACGGATACATACAAGTTTCTAAAAATGGATTTTTACGCATCCAAACTGTTCGAGGGCATTAGTATTCCGCTGGCATAAAAGTTTTGTGGCGGTAATGAAGATATGAATGATTTAAAACGGAGCGGGAGGCCATCATTGGCAAGTGAACATGACATTCATTCATTCAATGTGTTAAGGAAATGTTACAAAAGGATCGAAGGAGGACAGTGAGAGAAATGGGAACAACAGTTCAACTGAAACGCACTGTTATGCATACTATCATGAAAAAATATTTAAATGTATCAAAAGTGCGAGATGGGTCCCTAGGCTACTTTCATCAGAAGAGAAGAACAGCACGTGTATCAGCATCCAATGCGTTTATCAGTAGATTTGTAAAAGAGGGACAGATGTTCTTAGACCGAGTAATAACCACTGATGAAACGTACATTAGTCTATACGATCCAGATTCAAAATTTGAATCGATGGTTTTAAAACATCGGATACGAAAGGATTAACCATGCACCTTAAAGCCCGGATCTTGCTCCGTTCGATTTTGACCTTTTCCCGAGACTTAAAGGCGACCTACGGGGTAATCGGCATGAAAACTTACAAGACTCACGCATGACAGCAGTACGATCAGCTGTTGCACAGTACGAAAAAGAGTGTTACAGACATATTTTTACCCAATGGGTTGAACGCCACCGTAAGTGCGTGCGTTTCTGTGGGGAATATTTTGAAAAATTGTGAAAATGACGTTACGTCATAATGCAAGGAAGTGCTCCTTAAGTTGTTACTTGCATGTTTTAAAATTTATGTTATAACGGTTCAGATCGTAGTATCTTATTGACATTTTCAGGAATAATCTTATATATGTGCAATTATCTGTAGGTAAAGTTTTGAATATATCCCAGTAGTCGTTCGTTTTTTATTAAGACAGTCTCAAAACTTTTCGGACAACCCTCGTATATCACTCTGTTGAGAGCATGTTCAGTGACATTCTACATTCCTGGCGATTCGAAATATTTTGGAAGAGGACCAAGAGAAGATGCTACTAGCAAAATTTAAAAGCTTTATGTCTAAAATCCTGCCTTGCTACATGAAATACTTCAAAGCTTAAGACAACGATTAGTCAGAAAAGATCAACATTGACATCTTCATGGATGACCCTGAGGAAGGTCATATTGCATGGAACAGATAGATATCCTTGAAAGAAGGTTAAATACTAAATTTGAGCTTTGCATGTGACATACTTTTGAAGAAAATGCCAAAGTTAAGTTTTCACTTTAAGTTTAGAACTGGCAAACATACGGATGGAGAGACAGACCGACAATGGTAAAACAATATGCCCCCAATCTTTCGATACTGGGGCATAAAAATATTTGCACTTCCAGCAGTTTTGTTCCAGACCCTTGAAATGCAGTGTACAAAATGTAATATCATGAATGCCAAAATAAAACCCGTGAATTACAATCAAATATTGGAATTGGGATTAACTTGTCTCTTGCTAGATTATAGTTTTAACCCTTTCCCAAACAAGACCTGCTTTTGACGTCCCTAATATAATTGGCTTGGAAAACATTGAGGCAAAAGAAGAAACTGCTGATAACCGTATTTTCTATGCTATATTTTACACAAATCCAATGGTTTTCAATCTTAATTTTGTTGTCTGCAGCATCTTTCAAATTGAAGTACCCTGAAATTTTGTTGTTTGGGAAAGGGTTAAGATATGACTTTTATGATTATCATCAGATTTTCACCACATTTGACCTTGAAAATTGTATAAAAGAATCTTGGTGATAAGTTTATGCAATATGACCTGTCAATTTAGAGGTCAAAAGCCCTTGTTTTAAAAGCTAAAGTGGTACTGTCGTACGGTATACTTCGATCAGGCTTCTCGAAATGTCAAGAATCAGAATGGAAATTTGAGGGCTATTGTACAAGACTGTTACAAAGGCATCTTAACTCTTTCCCAAATGATAGCTTTTAGAACAAAATTTAGACAGGGCTTTTTCAAAAGCCACTGCAGGTGAAAAAGTCAATGCCAATATAGTTTGAATATGTGAACACTATATCTGAGAGAATATTGGGACAAAAGGAGATGCTGATAATCAGAATGTTCTTCTTTTGTCTCAATGTTTCCCAAGTTTGTACTATTAGAAACGTCAAAAGCAATTCTTGTTTGGGAAGGGTTAATTCAATATGCTTTTAACAACAGTGTTGTACTTCTTCAAACAATTATTTTCTATCAAAATGATGAAATTAACATGCTCTATATATTTATATCATTTCAACGATTAATGGCAAATGAGTAAATATGGGATGCTGAAATGAGAATGAGAAATAATGCAATGTACAGCAAACTAAATACAAATGAGATCAAATGAGATTCAAAATAGCACAATTTACATTGAACAGGCTTCCCATAAATGCTTCCCTGCTCCTTTAAAATATTCTCTACAATTATACAAAGGAAACTTCTGAAAACATTGGTTGAAAAGAAGAAATGTCCAAAATAGGACTTTATCCATTTTGCTTCATAGTTTCTTACCTATTTGATAAAATCTCACCATGCATGAAAAGCAGTTATATCTATGTATATTGAGCAACTAGTTCCTTGTAATGATAATAATTTTCAGTCATGAACCCCGGTTTTGACTTCTATAAATTAAAGACTAACAAATAAACTGACACAATTTAAAAACGCAAAGCACGTTTTCATTAACCATTCCATGCCTATTGCCTCGAACGGCACCATATTTGGGGACATGTATGAGGTAATGTATACACTTCACGCCCCGGCAATTTTGTTGTGTTTTCTGTACCATATCCAAACATCTGAACCGCCCTTCATTAAATGCTCGTGTGTCTCGTGCATTCAGACCACGTGTTAAATTATTAAGATTTTTTGTGTACAAATTGCCACTTTGATTTACTTATTGAAAACATACGAGAACTACGAAAAAAGTTTGCGTACAAAATGCTCAGGCTTACTTTGGGAAAAAGAAACCGAGTTTTGGGGCTTTTGGTTGGCGGTGTTTCGCAAATGAAGGTAGCTAGACGCTTTAATGTAGCCGAATCGATAGTTCCACTGTTACTGAGATGTATAAACGACACGGGAACATTTACAGAGCGCCCACGTCCCGGTAAGTCGCGTGTAACAACTGTCCGTCAACACAATTGTATATGTCAACGTCACTAACACAACAGATTTGTGACGGCTCAGTGTACAGCAAATTTTATGGTTGGTAATCGCGAGCGGCCTATACATCGTGACACGGTGATGAATCGCCTGTGAAAACATGGGGTTCGCTGTCGTTGACCTGTTCCATTCAGGGTCTTGACTCAACGTGCATTTTGGCATAATCTGACGTCCATTCAGGCATTATTTGTGGCTTTAAAGGTAATTTTCTGTCCTGTTATGTTAACAATTGTAACATTTATGATTATACATGGCTATACATCGGTTTTGTAGACTGTAGTAGATACCATCTGTAAAAGTACGTTTTTGCGTTTTTAAATCGTGTCAGTTTTAGATATTGAGTATGATTAATTTGTTGCCCGTAACTACTTTCAACTTGAACCAGTCCAAAATCTTTTGCGAAAGAATTAACCCTTTCCCAAACAAGGCCTTGTTTTGAACAGTCTAAACTTGTGCCGTTTGGGTTAAGGTTAAATTAACCCTTTCCCAAACAAGACCTGGTTTTGACGTCCCTAATAGAAAAGGCTTGGGAAAACATTGAAACAAAAGAAACTGCTGATAACCAGCAGTTTCTCCTTTTGCCTCAATATTTTCTTAGCTATATTGTACACAAATCCTTTCCTTTTCAATGTCCATTTTGTCGTCTGCAGTAACTTTCAAATTAAACCGCCCTAAAGTTTTGTCGTTTGGGAAAGGGTTAGGCAACCAGAAATCTATACAATAACTATTACAGGAGCTATTCAAACTAAAATTTTGCCATGTAAAAGGAACAAATGAATCTCAAGGGCAATATACTGGTAATACCATTGAAAGCAATTAATGTCCTAAATTTTCACATCCTCAACTTTTACAAATAACACATGTATCATATACCCAATTTAAGACTGATCCAGTAGTAAAGCTGCTGCAGAGCACAAATTATATGACTCAGGACCTGGAAATAAGTCCATTATGTCATTTGAGAACATTCACATCAGCCTAAAAATACATGCAATCTGAACAAGAACCAATATGTGCTCTGATAGCTTCTTCATGACCTGTATCAACTGAAAGACAGCATTGTGGATCCTGATCAGAGTTCATTCAGACACAGGCTGATCTGGAACATGTTGGTCATAAATGCTATAAGGCCCTTCTTCAAAATCCTGGCTTTTATGTACATTTGTAAATGAAAACAGGTTCTGTAAGACATATAGCACAGAATATGTTGAGAGAAATTCAAATGAGAAGATTCTGGTTATCAAAATTTGTTATTTTCCTTCAATGTTTTCTGACCATCTCTTCTCTATCAATGTAAAAACCCGGTCTTGTTTGTAAAAGGTTGAGACCAAAGACAAAATAAAGCAAATAGCATTTGAATACATACATGTAGCTAGCCACAGTATACAACTGGAATAAAACCTTATCAACATTTTGATTCTAACACATGGGAGACTGATAACCCTTTCCTTGACAACAAAATATTTGACTAGTCAAAATTTCATCGAAAAACTTGACAACACAGGAAAGTAAAGAAAACTTTCGACAGTTTTCTTTTCGATCTATAGGTCCTGATAACAGATCTGGCAGAGCATCTCTGGCTTATAGGTCATCTATTGTGAGCTATAACCCATCATCTGCGTTTCCTTTCATATAAACTTGTCTGCTTTTTTGTCACGGAAAAGGTCAATAAATCCCCCGTACACACAACTTCACGAACAACTTCGCTGCATCTCCTGAGTTCTATTTACACAACCTTTCATCAATGAATGAATAAACTGCAGAGTTACAGATAAGACAGGGTGATGATGACCTTACAAAATGCAATATTTCGTCGGTGTAAATGCAAAACCTCCTATGTTGATTTTTGCAATTTGCAAAGTAAAACCTTGTGTACCCAGTTAAGACCATTCTTGGAGGTTTTGAGATATTTTTACTGATCAGTATTAAGGTTTACGAACTGAGAATGAAATGCAGAGCAAGAGGCAAAATTTGAAAAGTGCCAGTAATTCCCAAATTGTGTTACATTTCCATTCTAGATACAAACATAAGCATTTTGTATAGTTTAGAATTTTGAATTAATGCATACTTATGGTAATATTTGTCAAAAATGTTCAAAATTACCTCCCTTGCATATGAATAAAGAGTAAAATAATATTTCGTCGGTGTAAATGCAAAACCTCGTATGTCGATTCGTGCGATTTTCAAAGTACAAACTTGTGTGTCCAGTTAAAGACAATTCTTGCAGATTTTGAGATGTTTTTACTGATCAGTATTAATGACAAATCATTTGTGAACAGTATGTCCAAATTTCAATTAAAACATTTCAATTTGGGAAAAGTTATTACACTTTTTCCCCTCCCTTTTCAAATTTTCCAGAAACGAGATACGAGGTTTTGCATTTACAACGACGATTTGTAAATTATTTTCTTCTTGAAGCATAATCTTGAAATCCGGCCTGGTGAATCAACTTATGTGAAGTGTATTTTCAAGTTTGTGTAATTTGATGCATTTCGTAGGGCTAGAAAGTGGTGTTTTCATTCTCAGTTCGTAAACCTTAATGACACATTATTTGTGAACAGAATGTCTAAATTTCAACTAAATCCTTTCAGTTTGGGAAAAGTTATAACACTTTTTTCCTTCCCCTTTAAAATCTTCCAAAAACATGATACCAGGTGTTGCATTTACAACGAATTTCATCTATTGTTCATAAAACCTATGCTGTGGGTACTCATTAGAATTGTCTCATCGAGACGATTCAAATGAGTACCCACAACATAGGGTTTGGAGTTAAAATAACAAAGGTCCTTTAGAATGTCTTTACCCCCTCTTATCTGTTGTCCTGTACACTGTTCATCAATGAATGAATATTTAGCACAAACAATGTTTTGACTAATGCACCATATCAGCTGAGATATTCCAAATATTGAGATTTCCGTTTGGAATGCTCTTGACTTTTACCCTAGTCCATCAATCAGAGGTGTGTTCAGTTTGTATTCCTTTGAGAATAACCAAATTCATTTAACATTTTCTTTTAATGTCCCACATTCAGATTGCTTTGGAAAACATATAGCGAAAATAAAGAAAATGCTAAAAACTAGTATTTTCTTTTTTCACCTTTAAGTTTTTCTCGACTAAACAAATTTTCAGTGGTATTTCTTTTGCTGCCAATTAAATCTTTCAATTCACCAATTGAGAAATGTTTCACCCTTGTTAACCCATTACCAAACGACAAAATTTTGGACTGTTCCAATTTGAAAGGTGTTGCAGACGACAATTTTAAGTGCTTGGAATTTTACATTTTTATGTGTTTTTGTTTAGAAAACATTGTGGGAAATGCAGAAATTGCTTGTCACAAGCAATTTCTTCATTTTCCACAATGTTTTCCAGAGCATTTTTTTTAGGGGCGTCAAAAGGTGTCAATGTTTGGTAATGGGCTAAGCTGATCTAAAACCACATAGGAAAGAACTGTCCTACAAATACACACAGTCTTAACATCTTCTACATAACCTGCTTGGACTCAGCATAAAAAGTGTCAAAGCAAGACTGAATAAAGTTATTAGTGTTATTCACTTTCTAGCCTTTCTGAAAAGCCTACCAAACTGAACACACCTCTCACTATGATATACTAGCTAATTACACAGCTCTTTCTGCAGTGTGCCGGCGGAGAGTCTGTCGGGTTTAAATATTTCGTCTTCTTGTGTTTATCCTTCCAGTCTCTATGCATGAAACTCAACATCCTTGCACGGGATTTGTTTGTGAGAGCGTACGATTTTAGATGAGATTTTAATGTCTGTGGTAATGGCAACTGTTCTATACCATATATGGTCGTACTTGATACAATCGTCCGGCATGCCAGCTCTTGTAAACTTAGCACTGAAATGAAATAATCTTAATGTTGGCCCTTTCCCAAACAGCAAAGATTCAGTCTGTTCCAGTTCTAGAGGAATTGCAGACAATAAAGTGAGAGTTATTTGGTGAAAGAAATGTGTACATCACAGCTTGGCAGGTAGTGTGACAAAAGGAGAAATTGCTGATTATCAGCAATTTCTTCTTTTGTCTCAATGTTTTCCAAAGCCATCTCTTATTAAGACAAGTCAAAATCCTGTCTTGTTTGGGAAAGGGTTAAGTAGTTAATCCTTATTCCAGAGAACAAAATTTTAGAAATGTTGAAAAGAGGAGGATTGCTACATAAAATATGTACATTATCAGGGCTAGCGCTGGCTCAAAAAAAGTTTGAGCCACTGCTTGAGCCACTTTGAAAAATCTTGAGCCACATTGGTGCGTTTTGAGCCAATTACTTTTTTTTTTTTGGGGGGGGGGTATTTCATCAATTAGTACTTAGTAGATGAGACTTAGACACTATAAAACAGTGATGCAAAAAGACATAATTAATGCTTGAAATAAACATGATGTTCTTTGGTTCTTTGGTTTTAGGCCATATTTTGTGGGTAACTTTGCTAATGATAATGGATCACAAAAGTCAATGAATGACAAGCAGCTTCTTTTTCCACTATGTTTTTTTCTAAACAAAAAGTTTGATCAGGTTCTGGAGTCTTTGATGTTTTTCGCTAAAAGCCATTTTTTAAGCCTTTTTATTCCTGTAGATTATATCTAGTGGTGAAGAAGTCCCGTTCATCAGCTTTAACCCTTTCCCAAACAAAATTTGAGGGTGATCCAATTCTAAAGCTGTTTCAGACTAAACAATTTGTAAATGAATGGTTGATGGTAAAAATAGGATTTCCTTTGTAATATTATACCTTAGAAAATTTGAAGCAAAAGGACCAAATTCTGATTACCAGTATTCAATTCTTTTGCTTTAATGTTTTCCCTATCATTCTCTATTTCGGTAGTCAAAACTTTACTTGGGAAAGGATTAATTCAGAAGTCGCAATACATTGCTTTATAGAACTCTGTTGATACCCTTCATATTTAAGTCATCTGCTTTCCATTCTGTTTTTATTTCTCTTTAAAAAAAATTCTGCAAACTAAATTACCTTTGATTTACAGATCATAAAGAATAAAGATCCCGAAATATGTTATTGTTTAACTAGATCATCAAGTAATCAACTTTATTTTTTACAGACTGTCATTTTATCTACACGAAAATCAGATAGCCATAATTGTTATCAATTAATAAAGTACCTTGCTTTACAAATGATAATCCAGTAAAAGTATTTCATCTGCATTAATAAGGGTTAAATATAACTGTCAAGTGAGATAAACCCTGATTGTTTTACTGGACTGGGTTAACAACTTTACATCGAGTATGTACTGGGTAGATCTATGCAGGGGTTTAAAGGTCACGAGTATTGATTTTCTGTGTACCGGTATCTTATCTTTAGACACTTGCATAATTTGCACTGTAATCCAGGACTGGCGAGAACTTGTTAATCCAGAAGTTTGACAGGTAAACAATTAGAGCCACACTTCACACCCTTGTAGCCAACCTTTGAGCCACTTTCATTTTTTTTGAGCCACTTTTTCAAAATTGTCGCCAATGGCTCAAGTGGCGATCGCCAGCGCGAGCCCTGATTATGAAAGTATTGAAAGAAAAGGAAAATAATGTTAATCCCTTTCACTTTACAGGGTGTAACTCATTGAAGAAAGACAATTGATTGACTGATGTAAGTTTTATGCCCCACTCAAAAGCTACTGACATACAATGAAAGAGGCTATGCTTTCATTAAGCCATTACTGCACAGTGACACCTTTTGACTTTTGACTCCTTCACAAGAAAATGCTTGGGAAAACATTGTGTAAAATGAAGAAATTGCTTGTGACAAGCAATTTCTTCATTTTCACTATGTTTTCTAACCCAAAATGGATTTTTTTAAATTTCACCAGCTTTAAATTGTTGTCTGCAACATCTTGCGAATTAGGACCAGCCTAAAATTGTGCCGTCTGGTAATGGGTTAAAGACAATGAGAAAAGACAATCTCACCTTTGTGCCCACCCCACGATCTCGTCATTCCGTTTCTCTTTATGGCAACTCGGGACAATTCAGCAAACGATTCTGTAACATTGAAATCACAAAGGGGACTGACTTCAAAGAATGCCATCTCGTTTTTGACGGCATACGCCTCTGCCTCCCCTTCGCTGACTTGACGTTTGTAGGCAAGGTGTAGGCGATTACCCACCAGGATCTTTGGCACACCGGGAGCATGCTGCGTAGAGATGAACATTGATGATTGTGTGTATAGGTTTGTAAAATCATTCAAATACAGGTATCTTAGTAATTCCAAATTCTATGACAGCTTGTATTGATAGTACATTATTCATCCTTCACTTACAAAGAGCATCATTTACTAGTACCTTTAAATTTGAATTGCATATCATGAATATAATGTGTTCTGAAAAAACCCACCTGAATACATTTTATTCTTTTAAATCAATGTTTATTTAATTCAAGTTTCTAGGTATATGTATAATGTTTGAGTTAATTCCAATGTTCTTATAAAAAAATTACAAATAAAATTCTCTAAATTAAACATCTTAATAAACTACTTTGCAATTCTATCTTTTGGTACAAAACTAAATCTAAAGTATTTTCACCTCATCTATTTCTTTAATCCATCTGTCTATTCCATCAAAAGACCACTTGTTTGTGATGTCATACACCAATAAAATGCCCTGAAAAATAGTATGGTGCCCAGTAAGCTAAAAGTTGTCAAAGTTAGGACAAAACAGTCCCTAGAATTGACATTGCTAACTAAGAATTTTTTGGAAAGTACCGTAATAGCAGAAAGCATTTTTTTCATTTTAATATTTTTCTCCCAACATTAGCTCTAATCATAGCAATATACAATTTTCATGCACTCAATAGTGCCTCAGAAGAGTCTAAGTGTAAAACTATATCTGTCATTATCATGATATGGTAATGGGTTTAAGAAATTACAGTCTTGGTTAAGTTGACTAATAACGAACAATTAAGCTTTTTTCCAATAACAGGCTACATTAGGCAAGTGTATTTTTGAAAAGACAGAGAAGAGACTTTATCAATCAATCAAATCCTTGTCAAGTCTATCCATGAAATTGATTAATCTACAGGCTTTGACAGGCAGCTACCAAAAAGGATAGTCTGAACATAAGTAAAAGGCTATCTTAATTTTTACTGCATGTGTGCTCTAATTCAGTATGACATTTGTCATATACATGCACTTTAGTATATTTTACCTGTGCTCCTCTGGAATATGATCTAAATATTGTACAAAATCTTCCCTGGCCAGATGTGTCCCTGAAATGAGAAATAAACATACATGTACAATGAGGATGATACGTAACAGGTAATCAAGATCCTTTAGCTCTTGAACCACACCATGACGCCTTTTGACGCTCCATAACATAAAGGCTTAGGAAAACATTGTGGAAAATGAAGAAATTGCTTGTGACAAGCAATTTCTTCATTTTCCACAATATTTTCTATGCAAAAATACCCCCAAAACGCAAAAATTTTGTTCACTCAAAATTGTTGTTTACAAAATCTTTGAATGAGGCAGAGTACAGCGTTTTTTCTCCTTCTTTGGACGGGTCCGTAAAAAGGACCCGTTCCCAATGCCAAATAGGTTATTTTTTTCCCAAAATCTGACAGGAAAATTCCCAATACCAAAGTTATTCCTTCTTTTTGAATGAAAATTCAATCGATCTCATTCAAATGTTGAGGAAAAAAATATCCAGAGACAAACTGGAAGTCCCTTTCATTGATTTATAGTTAACTATGCACAGGACACAATTTTTGTTGCAGTCTGTGTTGAAAATATTTTCCCAATTTTTGAGAAAACAACACATTTTTCCCAATTTGCCTGGTACCGGACCCGTTCCCAAAATTATTAGAAAAAACGCTGGAGTAAAAAAATTGTTGTTTGGTAATTTAATGACAAGCAATTTCTTCATTTCCCACAATGTTTTCTATGCAAAAATACCCCCAAAATGCAAAAATTTTGTTCACTCAAAATTGTTGTTTACAACATCTTTGAATTAGGCAGAGTAAAAAAATTGTTGTTTGGTAATTCAATGAGTTAACCCTTTACCAATCAAGACCTGGTTTTCAAGTCGCTGATAGAAATGCCTTGGGAAAACATTGAGACAAAAGAAGAAACTGCTGATAACCAGCAGTTGCTCCTTTTGTCTCGATATTTTCCGTGCTGTATTATACTTTAATTCTATCTTTAAAAATATCTCTTTTGTCGTCAGATGCAGCTTTCAAATTGGATCACCCTAAAATATTGTGGTTTGGGAAAGGGTTAAAGTGACATTAGTATCCGTAGGCCCAAATCTCTTGTGATCCACAGAAGTTGGCTTTTAGCATGTTGTCGCACCGTTTATAGACTTTATAAGACAGAATACAAGATTCATACAGCAAATGACATAAATCGATAATCATGCAGCGGTATAAAGATATGTAAAATATTAAAAGTGGGCAGATACTGCACGAAATGATGTGATATTGGGTTTTAAATCCGTCGTAATCTAAGCCAATACAGATCAGACAGAGCTGACATTTGGCATAGAGGAAAATTAAAGACCACATTTCATTTATGTACAGTTATTTTTACAGCAAATTATCCAGAAAATAAGTCAGTAACAGTAAATGTGTATCTTTAAGATAATCAACCAGTCAAAATTGCATTTGAACTTAAACTCATATGTAGAGCAAAAAAGAGTTTGTTAGGTTAGGTAATAATCAACAATTTTGGATTTAACAGACTCACATTGTATGATTGAAGATCAATGCATGTCAAATCTTCATTCATCAATGATCAAGATCTGTTTTTAATCAGATTGGTTTAGTCAAATGTCAGAAAGGATATTGATCAAGCAGGAATTCAAACAGTTGTTCCTAGATTAAACTGAGCCATCACCTACTGAGCTAAAACAGGCCCGTTCCCAATGCCAAAAAGGGTCATTTTTTCCCAAAATATGGAAAGAAAATTCCCAATCAAAAGTTCAACATTGTTTTCTAAGGAAAATTTGCTCAAATCCTTTCACATGTCAAGCTAAACTATCCAAGAATGACTGGAATTCCTATCAATTCATTTAAATGTAATAATTTTTACAGAAGATTTACTTTTTCTTGCATTCTGTCATGATATTTTTTCCTTGTTCTTGAGAAGAATACGCATTTTTCCAAATTTGGCTGGTTCCAGACCCATTCGCAAAATCATGAAAAAAAACGCTGTAACATGTCTAACTCACCATAATTGTAATTTCACTCTTCTTCCGTCCAACAAAATTGTTGTGGTCTTGTACTCAATACCTGTAACAAATATAACAAGTTACATTGATCAATTAACCAATTACAAAGTTGCAAACTTCTAAATTTGTCCAAATTAAAAGGTGCTGCAGATGACAAATACAAGTGAATGGAATTCTACACCTTTTTTGGACTTTTTGGCTGGAAAATATTGTTGGAAATGTAGAAATTGCTTGTCCAAAGCAATTTCTTCTTTTTTCCACAAAGTTTTCCAAAAACTTTATCTTGTGGTACGTCGAAAAGCATCAGTGTGTGCTAATAGGTGGAAAGATTAAGGCGTAAAAAAAAAATATGTGTGTTTCCGGTTACATGAAATTTCAAAATAGGGACGGTAGGTCGGATTTTTTTTTTTTTTTTTTTTTTTTTTTAATGGGACAAATAGGGAAACAAAATGGCGGAACAGGAAATCCCTAGGAAATCCGACAGTCTTTCCGAAAGTTGCAGAATGTTTTTTGGACATTCGGTCTGGTAAAAGAAAAACAATACCGCCACAGACGACCGAATACCCCCGCCCCCTGGCTCCGCCGTCGTTTGTCGAATATGTAGTAAATTGATGTCTGCTAGAGGATACATACACGCAAAAAGTACATGCTGTGTGCTTTGTACACCATCGCTAGTAACATTCATTTCTCAAGTAACGGTAGATCTAAGTTTTCTTTTTCTGAAAGTTGATCACAGATGCCGATATTAAATTTTAAAATGTGTCCAAAATCTCGAAAGTCTAACAGGAAACAGAATGAATCTATTACTCATATGCGATGTTTTGAGCGAGATCAAAAACGCCGCAAACACAGAAATTTGATGACGTAGTCATTCCAATATCATCACGTGATTTCTCCACTTCCAAATAAGGTTACGATTTACTATGATTTGTTTACAAAATGCGCGCGTGTCCACAAAGAGCGGGAAAATTGATGAAGCAATGAAAAAGACGCTATCTACGAAGTAAATACACTGATGTTAGATGGTTTTAACACGGACGCTTTGTATATTTCTGCCATGCCGCCTAGCGATTACACAAAGGAATTAGGTCACGCTTAGTTGTACATATCAAAATGGTGTGCTTACTCGACCATTTAGACTGTAGCCAATCAATCTTTCATAATTTAAACAAAAAGTAAGTGTTGACAGCCATGTTAATCGGCGATCGAGTGGCGATTGCCAGCGCGAGCCCTGAGAATCATTTCAACAATCTTTTGTGCATTTTGATATATTTACGGAAACTACCGAAGATTCCGGGAAAACCCATATTTCAAATCGTAACACGATACGCATCGTCGGGGAAGGATAACAGAATATGTAGATCTACCCAATCATAAATCGGTAATACCACGCCATTATCGGTATACAAAATTCGTTACTGAAATACATCGGTTTTTATTGACCTAGTAGCGATATAACTTTCGGTGAATTGAACTTTTACCAAGACATGTCCCTAAAAATTGCTAAAAAAATTAGGGTCGGGGGTAAAAAAATAGGCACAGTCGGGTAACCGGAAACACACAACTTTTTTTATTACGCCTAATTTAACAAGTACGCACAATACAAATTGTGTTACTGCGCAGCCCTTATCAAACCCCCTCATAAAATCATTGATCCGCCCAGCTGGGATCTGTTTGGGATTCAAAATGGACTAGTCCAGATATTTCTTGATTTTAGAACATTTGATGAAAATATTTACCGCTGCTTGCAGCACTGTATGGTGACTCAGACGAGCCATTATCCATTCCATTCAGCAGTTCATCTTTTCCAACATCGCTGTCTCCAACAAGCAGGAACTTCAACAAACAGTCATAGGGCTTTGGGGAGCCGGGCCCAGCAATCGGAGATTTAGCCTCCGAAAACACGGACATCAGACGCCACTCGTGCTCTGCTCCTTGTTTGTAAACAAACCCGAAAAATCAACAAACCGACAGTAGGCGACTACCTACATTCGTTCTTTACTTTAACCCATCGGTTTAAGAGTTTAAATCAATAGACTGCTTCGATAGTAACTCGAATCACGACTAGGATGAAACGATTTTGTTTGAAAATGTCTCGTGTCAGAAATAAAATTGAAAAACTTCAAGGATGTCACGAAATGTTTTTCTCTTATTATCATATGTACTACGCATGCGCCACTGGAAGAGAATGATTTGGAAATATTCCAGACTTTTCCTCAAATTTGTCACAACGGTTTGACGCCCGAGACATTGTGGAAATGCACATCAAAATTTCTGCGAAATTCGAAGTCGCCTGGGTTAACTGTTTTAGCTAGAATGCTTTTTAATGGGCATTTGTGCAACACCATTGTATTGTGAGGAGAGCTCAGCCAATCCCTAACCTGACGTCGGCTTTGATGCAGAAGTGCTCACGAAATGGATCAGTCGGTAGATTGATTCGTCCAATTATTTTTCGTTCCAAAAGTAGTGTCCGCTTGAGGATCTTAACTTATTTGAAAGTTATTTCACGATAATTTTACTTTAAATGCCCTCCCCCGTATTGAAAGATCGGGGCATACTGTGTCTGTCTGTCGTATTACAGTCAAAACGGCCCAAGCCCAAAACGGCCCAATAGTATAAAACCAGTGTAAAAATCAGTGTAAAACCACTCTGTACAAAAACTCATTCTTCCCGAAAACCATAATAGACTGGAATAATCTAGAACAGAGTGTTGCTAGCGCAAAGACAGTCGAGGGCTTCAGAAGTGCCCTCCCATGTCGGGACTAATTACTCCCGCCTCCCCCGCTGCAAATATGCCGAGAGGCCCTGCAGTGTACAGATACAGATACAGACAGATACAGAGTATTGGCAATACCACTACGCCCTGTTTTTGGTCAAAACAGACTGTTTTTGGTCAAAACGGACCAAAGCTGTTATTATGCTAGTCCTATTTATAAGCCCTGTCATATTTTATTCTTTGTAGTAATGTCAGGTCTTATCAGATCTGCCATTTTGTATATAGCACTTCCGCCAGCGGAAAACAGCGGAGGTTTAGCCCTCAAACTACTCTCTGAAATTGAAATTTCGATCTTAAAATGGTATGGATAGAAAGATAGATCAATTGTTTTTCACTTCAGTTTAATTGTAAAATAAATTTTACCTTGATCAGAGTTTCCATTCACGCCAAATTGTGTGTGAAACACGCATACTTGAAAGAAATCACGCACAAAATTACGGTCCCATACATGATTTCACGCACAAAAATTTGGATCAGCATCTTCAGGTGCCAGTTATTAATAGATCTAGATCTATACCAAACAATACCGAAAGTGAAACTAACCAAAGAAACTAGATCTGTGTTACTCATATGCGATGATTTGAGCGAGATCAAAAACGCTGCAAACATGCGATTTAGGCCGGTAGAGCTCTTCTAGAAGTGGTAGCGATAGTTTGGTTCCTGCCTCTGATACACTACGTTGTATTTTTTTTTTTACAACATATTGTATTAGAGGGGGAACCAGACTAGCGCTACCACTTCTAAAAGAGCTCTACCGGCCTAAATCGCACGCGGCTACAGTCAATTGATGATGTAGTCATTCCAGTTACAATATAATCACGTGATGTTTTTACATTTTACTATGTCTTAATATAATAATTAGTTTTTCTCTAATTTCTCTTTATCTAATCTAGGCAGATTTTTATAAAATTTTGTATTCAAGTGATAAATGAGATGTTCTAGACCAGTCCATAATATGTAGACAAAAACCTGACATGGGCAAAATGGGGCTTAATGTATGATAGCTTTTTTATGACTTACACATGATACACTTAATCGGGGAGCATAACTCATTTATGACAGCTCTTGTTTTCCTTCTATAAAATGTCCCCCCCCCCCCCCCCCCCCCCCCCAAAAAAAAAAAAAAAAAAAAAAAAAAAAAAAGAAAAGAAAAGATTTTCTAATAAAATCTATTATTGGTATAAATACTTGTTTTATGCCATAAATTATAATATATATTTTATCAGTTTCTTTTCTTGGCTGTTTTACCATTATAAAAATTTTATCGCATGATTTTGGAAAAAAAAGATGGTGGCAATTAAACAATTAGGCAAACAGTGTTGTTACATGTTTTTGGTTATAGGCCGTTTTGGTCTTGGGCTGTTTTGATGTGATACCCGTCTGTCTGTCCAAAAATTTAACACTGGCCATCTCGGGGGCATTAGTGTTACACAAACACATCTTGTTTAACATAACTTTGCTACAAATAGTTGATTATAATTTATAAAAGTCATCAAATCCAAAACAGCTCACCGAGTCTCAGAAAAATGGACAAATTGGTCAAATAATGAGGGATCATTATGAGGTTACCATTCAAGTCATAGACAATGTCATGCTTTTGATAAAATTGCTATTGCGGGCACATTTGTGTATTAAGAACACATTTATTGTCTATTACAGCTTCAAGAAAGGTTTGAAAAGATAAGAAGGGAATACAAGAAGGGAAAACGAAAGTTGGAAGTAAGTTATTTTTATCATTTATACAGAAAAGAAAAAAAACAACCATCTAATCGGATTGTTAATTAACTTACTAAAGCTTAACCTCTTTAAATCTAAGAGGGGCGGATTTTGTGCAGTGTTATCGCGCTGGACTTGTAACACATGGGTCGCTGGTTCGATCCCCTTTCTCTCTGGTCTTTTGGATGAGACTTTAAACCAAGGTCCCATCTCCATATGACCTTAGCAGTTGAGTGGGACGTAAAACTCCCTTAAAAATCTTTAAATCTAAGGCTTTAGGTTGGATCTGGGCATAGTTTTACTTTAATTTTGTTGAAAAAAAACTTTCTAAATGCAGTGCATGTACTAAATAAATGAAAAGATGTTTTAGAGTATTTTTAATTATCTTCACATGCAAACCGTTTTGCAAAATGTTTGTTTACTTTATACAGAGACTACAGAGCAAAAGTAGAGCCAAGGCACATGTGCAACAAAAGTTGAGGGAGCAGGCAGGTCTGGAGGAGGAATTAACCCAATCAAGACTGGAAGGTAATCGACACAAAAGAAGAAAATGCTGAAAATAAGCATTTTCTCCTTTTGCCTTTTCTCCTTTTGCCTCAATATTTTCTGTGCTATAATATATCCAACATCAGGGTTCCCAAAACCCCCCCATATGGGGGTTTTGCACCCCCAAATTCAATCTTGTACCCCCAATTTTTGCAAGCAGCCTTCTATGTTTCATATAGAGGGGGTGCAAGTATGCTCCCAGATTTAAAAGTGAGTGGGAACCCTGCAGCATGTCTTCTATCTTCACCAAAATGTAATTTGTTATCTTTAACCCTTTCCCAAAGAAAACTTGGTTGTGACATTCCTAATAGAAATGCAATTTCACAAAATTATTCCGTAGGGAATGTAACGAATGTGCAATGAAAACACCCAGTCACTGGCCTAATAGAAATGGTTTGGGAAATTATTGAGACAAAAGAAGAAACTGCTGATAACCAGCATTTTCTCCTTTTCTCTCAATACTTTGAGCTCAATCAGACATAAATCCTACATATCTTTACTCTCAAAATTAACAGACTTTGGTCAACCACAGCCATTTTGGTGTTGTTGCCAGGGACAACAGACCTGGATTTACAATGAGCGTTTTGATTGGTTGGTGAATAAATGGATAAAAACGGACTTTCCCAGGTCACAGAAGATGACCCCTAATGGGTGATTCTCAGATGTAACATTATGAAATAAGATGACATCTCAATTCATTCAGATTGCATTTCCAGATGACAATATCGTCGGTGCTATGACAAAATGGCGTAATAAAAATGTTGCTCGAAAACCATTTTTTTCAGGAGAGCCAAAAACGTTTTTGCCGTTTTAAAAAATGTTAAAAAATATGCCGGCAAAATGGCGTAACTCACTATTACTCTCATGTAAATTTGTCTACGTATAACGCCTTTTTGTCAGCTAAATCGAGTTACGCAATTTTGTCACATGATAATTGAAAGGGTTCTAATAGGTGTAGAAAAACGCCGTTTTGACAGGATATGCGCCCCTACATACTTAGTAGAAAGCATTTATAAAAAAAAATTGACAAAATGGCGTAACTAATTTGTTACGCCATTTTGTCATAGCACCGACGATATCTTTCTATCTAAATAGAATAGGATTGAAAATGTTTATTCGATAGGTGGGAATATTGAGGGAATGAAAAACAAGCTTGTGAGCAATATTTTCTCTTTTCCTAAATATTTTCTAAAGCTTTCTTTGTTACAGACATGAAAACTATACTATGTTAATTGTTTGGATAAGGTTTAACCCTTTCCCAAACAAGACCTGGTTTTGACGTCCTTCAACGAAATGATTTGGGAAAACATTGAAACAAAAGAAGAAACTGCTGATAACCAGCAGTTTGTCCTTTTGTCTCAATATTTTCCTTGCTATATTCTACACCAATTATATCTGTATCAACATGAATTTTGTCTTCTGTAACTCCTTTCAAATTGGAAAAGTAAAAAAAAATTGCCATTCGGGAAACGGTTAACACAATTTACATTCCAGAGGCCAGTGACAACACATTAGAAAGTAGAAATTCAAGTTTTGACCAGAAATGTGCGGCAAGTAATCAAATGTC
Source organism: Fragum sueziense (assembly GCA_963680895.1). Lineage (NCBI taxonomy): Eukaryota > Metazoa > Mollusca > Bivalvia > Cardiida > Cardiidae > Fragum > Fragum sueziense. The sequence continues at coordinate 30,612 of CAVMGG010000455.1, forward strand.
AAATGATAATGGAAAGGAAACAGAAGGAAAGGATAAGAACTCTGGTCCAGAAATATCAACAGAAGATGTACCTAGGGACAATATATACAGTGAGAGGGCTGAAAATGAAGTTTATGCCAAGATTCCAGATGTGAATATGTCTAGAGTATCAAAACAGGATCAAGTTACAAAAACTGCAGGAATTACTGAAAAGATGACTATTGATATAGAGGAAGCAGAAAATGGCATGGTTCTTATAAACAATGAAAACAACAGTCCATCACCAGTCTTTGACGATGGCAAGGCAGCAACTCCTAGAGGACTCAGTTTGTCAAAATACAAGAAGAAATATTTCACAAATAAACTAACTTGTAGTCCTGTTGAGTCAAAATCGGAAAATAGTTCTCCAAAAATTGCATCTTCAATCAGTCATAGAAGTGACAATTTAGTGAATAATTTGCATGAAAGATTCGGTGACACAAATGACAATAGCCACAATGAACCTATGACTGAACTGTCAGATGAGACTAGTACTGGAAAACACAGCAATGATGTTGATGATTCAGATGCCATCATATTTGAGAGAAGGAAACCATTGAAAAAGACAGAAAACCGAAGAGGCATGTTACACAATTTGCTGGACAAAGAATTTAAAGCAGCTAACAGATCACCTCAAGTTGACAATATAGCAGTTGATAGCCTTAATGGGCTTAAGTATTTAGACTCATTAAACAACAACAGCAACAGCTCAAGTAATGCTTCTCAAGAGTCGCTTTGTGAATCACCTCTAGGCTTAGTTGAAGGCGACTTTAAAAAGGCCATTAAAAAGAGGAAGAGGCGGTTATCACTAAATGGGGAACGGCGATCCTCACCTAGAGTCACTTCTTCTGTAAGCTACATACAACCAAAACTAAACAGTCTCCCTAATTTGTTGGAATCATTGCCAAAGAAAAGATTGTCATCAAAATCCCAGGAGCATATCATTGTGTCGTCCATGTTTCAGTGTTTAATCGATGATGTAAAGAGAGAAAATAAAGCACAAGATTTTGAGCTTCCAGCTGAATTTGAGAGTGATTTTGAGAAACGTATTAATCTGTCAGAGTGTAAACAACGACTTAGTGCTTCTGACGAATCTCCTCATGAAGATAAAGAAAATATGGATGGAAACATTGACAGTCCTGACAACAAAGATGATGTGATATCTAGTCAGATATGTGATAATAACTTCAACAGTGTCAAAAGTGAACCATTGAAAGAAATACATTCAAATGCAACAAAAGATACTGATAGAGAACATAGTGCTACAGAACATATCCCAGATACCGGTATGTCAGAACTTCAAGGTTTGTCTAATGATAAACAGTGTACCATAGATATAGGTAGGGTAACAACACCAGATAAGTCACAATCTGATATGAAACATGAAGAGAAAGCAAATGTCAATGTTAGCTTAGTGAATACACCTGATAACAGACAAAATGTGTCACAGAATGAGTGTAGTTCACCTCCATTGTTTGAATCCCCTACAAATTCTTTGAACTTTGATAATATCTCAAGCACTGATTTTGACAATCAACCTTTAGCAACTGAGAATGAAGATATTCTGGATCAAGTGTCTAAAGAAGTAACAGTAAATGTGAAAGATGGTCAAGTGGTGGAACACAGTGAAGAAACTTCTACTGGTGTATTCTTGGAACGAAAAGCTACCTTTGAGGTGAGTACAATTCACTCTTTCAAAAAATGACACAATTTTGAGGTGGTCCCATATGAAAGGAAAAGCCAACAACAAAGTAATTCATATCAAAATAAGACAACGTTTATAGCAGAGAAAATATAGAGGCAAAGGGAGAAAATAATGATTATCAGCATTTTCTTCTTTTGCCTCAATATTTTGTCAAGCCCTATCTTTTAATAGAGAAATCAAAACCTGGTCTTGTTTGTGAAAGGGGTAATATACATATTGTTCACAAATAATGTGTCATTAATACTGATCAGTAAAAATATCTCAAAACCTGTGAGAATTGTCTAAACTGGGCACACAAAGTTGTACTTTGGAAATCGCCAGAATCGACATACGAGGTTTTGCATTTACACCGACGATATATACATTATTAATGTCCAAATTAAATGGGAAAATAAACCATCTACTGCTACAATTCTCCATTATTTTCATGCATAGCTTTAATCATTAGCTTTGTACTAAACATTCAGACTAGTACAAAATAAAGTGAGTTTCTCTATTATTCCGATAATAATTCCTCCTTCAAAGATTTTAATGAAGTACAAGTTGGTTAAGTGTAGAAAATAGCAGATTTCCAAAATTTTTGGCTATCTTTTACAGTTAACCCATTACCAGATGGCAAATTTTTTAGACTTATCCAAATTCAAAGATGTTGCAGACGATGATATCGAGTGAACGAAATTAAAAATTTTGTTGTCTTTTTAGGTAGAACACAATGTGGGAAATGAAGAAATTTGCTTGTCACAAGCAGTTTCTTCTTTTTCCACAATGTTTTCCAAAGTCTTTATATTTTGGGGAGTCAATGTGTGGTATTAATGGGTAAATGATCTATTTTCCACAGATTCCAGATAGTGAAGTTGTCCTATCGTTATCAGCAGTTGAGAATGGCCTAACCAATAACCCAGAGAAGTTTGTAGTATGTCTATGTACACAGTCACTCAGGTTTTACCAGTGCCATGATTCAAACTGGACATGTGTGCAGAATTACACATTAGAGTCTGAAGTTCATGTAGGTATCACTTAAATGGCATTTTTATGCCCCCATATGGAAAGTTTGCATGAATATTTAATGTTTTAGAAAAATAGCCATTTTGGGGGGCATTGCTGTGTCACAAACATGTCTTGTCTGTTTCTGAAAAAACAAATTCTCTTGCTTTATCAATACACAGGTATATTTGGTCTTTGTGAGTGTTCACATGTAAAAAGTATGAATTATCAATGATTGAAATGTTAGAATATCATCACGGTTGTTTTTGTGTCATCATTCAGAAAAACGTTTTATAGTAACTTGCACGGTTAATTGATTATACATGTATAAGCTAATTATCAAAAGTTTATATTGAAATCTTTATGGTAGAAAAAATCAGGGTTATTCATGAAAGCCAAATCTCAATTTTGATTAGAAAAAACACTTTCTTTTAAGCAAACATACTTTATAAACAGATATTGTTTACAGATGAAAAAGAATTCTGGTGGTCGAGTTCACACATTATGGTTGGAGGACAGTTTAGGGGTGGTTCTACAACAACCCAAGACGACCTTGACACATTTACATCTCTACTTGTATAAAGAGGGCAGAGTATGTCATTCACTCATTGATACTGTACATGGCAGAAGGTAGGTTGTTCTTTCATCCTTTCTGGAGTAGCAAACTTTAAGGGGTATATCTGACTGAGTTAATGAATGTTCACATTTAAAGTAGAACTGATGCAAAGCAAACACACATACCCACTAGATGGTTGTCACTGAAAAAGTGCTATAGGTCAAACAGTTTTTGAGCAAGAGCAAGAAAACAAAAAAAGTATGCGGATGGACAGATGGATGGGCAGATGGACAAACAGACATGGTGAAACCAATATAACACCTGTACTTCATAGGTGAGAGGGTATAAAGATTGTATTGTTGCCAATTAAAAGTAGAGTTTTGTTGAATCTTTAAGCATTAGTGTGCTCTTCATCTCTGCCCATACCCTCTGAAAAACGCCCAAGTCAGCCTGGACAGTCTCCACAGACTAACAAGGTCAATACATTCCACCCTCCAAAGATGGTTCCTTTTTGTGTGGCTGCTCACATATATATTTATCCATTACAGCGTAAATGTTAAGTGCCTGTCTGATGGTGTCATCCTGGCCAGCCATTTTTAGCTGGCCCGGGACGATAGTCTCGGAAGAGCTATTGTCATACCCCCGGATGTCGCCGTCAGCGTCGGCGTCTGTGTCCGCAAAAACTTTAACCTGGCCCATATCTCATGCCCTGTTAGAGATACAGCCTTCAGATTTCACCTGTGGGTACCTCTAACCAAGACCTATAATTTGAGACCATGACCTTTGACCTTGTGACCTTGACCTTGGAGTTTGACCCACTTTTTGACCGTTTTAAAAAACTTTAACCTGGCCTATATCTCATGCCATATTACACCTACAGCCTTCATATCTCACATGTGGATACCTCTCACCAAGACCTTTCATATGAGACCATGACCTTTGACCTTGTGACCTTGACCTTGGAGTTTGACCTACTTTTAAAAACTTTAACCTGGCCTAAAAAACTTTAACCTGGCCTAAAAAACTTTAACCTGGCCTATATCTTATGCCCTATTGCACATACAGCCTTGATATTTAACCTGGCCTATATCTCATGTCTTTTTACACCTACAGCCTTGATATTTCACATATGGACACCTTCTACCAACACCATTCACATTTGACCATGACCTTGGACCTTGTGACCTTGACCTTGGAGTTTGACCTACTTTTAAAAAACTTTGACCTTGCCTATAGCTCATGTCCTTTTGCACCTACATCCTTGATATTTCACACATGGACACCTACCAACACGGTTCACATTTGACGGTGACCTTGTACCTTGACCTTGGAGTTTGACCTACTTTCAAAAAACTTTAACTTGGCCTATAACTCATGTCCTTTTACACCTACAGCCTTGATATTTCACACAAGGACACCTCATTCCAACACAGTTCACATTTGACCATGACCTGTGACCTTGTGACCTTGACCATGGAGCTTGACCTACTTTTACAAATATTCATTTTGGGCCATGACCTTTTTACCTTGACCTAGGAAATGACTTTTCTTTGTGACAAGCTCTCGTTTGGGCGAGCTTTATTGTCCGCGGACAATTCTTGTTCTAGCAGTCTACAACACCAGGATATGTCTGCGATCAACCAAGTTGTTATTGACCGCAGTGTTTCGAATGCACTATACTTTAAACAAATGAAGTCATGATCAGATGACATCATTTGTATAAAGTGAGGAGGATTCCAAACACCTTGGACAGAATCTTGGTCTTAAGAACACTTAATATAAAACATCTTAAGAAATTTTGAAAAATCTCTCTCTAAAGAACGCACCTCAGGTCTTGTTTAGGAAACTACTAAGTAAGGCAATTGAACTTTGCCATTTGTAAGACTATGCATTGGTATGAAAGCTGTTCCATCTTGGAAGTTCCATGACACTTCTTATTTTTTTGCACCAACTCACTTAAATAAGATTTTGTTTATTCTTCCAGTGTAAATGTGAAGTGTCTATCTGATGGTGTCATCCTAGCCAGTCATTTCTCTAGCCCTTCAACAAACATAACAAAATACACATACAGAAACACAGACAGACTACAACATCAAGATAATTCATCACAGACATGGCAGAAGTTTACACTAGAGAGAGTGTGTGGACAAGTGACTTGTCTAGTCACTGTGCAAAATCTACGATCGGCTGTGATCGGGTTAACTTTGTCCAGAAAACTACATATTTGGTGAGTACTGGGTAGAATGGTCGTTTGTAATTAATTCATTTCCAGACAACAAAATTTTAGGTTGACTCAAAGGTGTTGTAGACAACAATTTGAAGTGAATGATAATTAATTAATAAGATTATTTTTTTTGAAAGAAAATGTGGGAAATGAAGAAATTTCTTCATTTTCCATGATGGTTTCCAAAGTCTTATTTTATGGCGCATCAAAAGGCTTCAATGGGAAAGAGTAAAATTCAACCAAAACAATCAACATCAGAAAACACTTGAACACTTTCACTGTATATTTTTACAAAGCGTTTCCATTTTTTGCCGATGTACGCAGTCGGTAGGTGGAGCTTTTTTAGCTCACCTGAGCACGAAGTGCTCAAGGTGAGCTATTGTGGTTGCTTTTTGTCCGTCGGCGTCTGTCCGTCTGTCCGTCCGTCCGTCCGTCTGTCCACAATTTATTGTTAACACTCTAGCTTCCACAAATATTGACCAATCTTAACCAAACTTCAACAAAACATGTATGACCATAAGTTCTCGGATGAGTTCGATTTTGGGTCAGATCAGACCAGGAAGTCAGGAGTTATGTGCCCTTGAACGTCGAAAATAGCTACTTTTTAAGTTAACACTCTAGCATCCACAAATATTGATCAATCAAGACAAAACTTTAAGATAATGTTTGAGACCGTTAGTTCTCGGATGAGATTGATTTTGGGTCAGATCGGACGAGGAAGTCAGGAGTTATGTGCCCTTGAACGTCAAAAATAGCTACTTTTTAAGTTGTTGACACTCTAGCATCTACAAATATTGATCAATCAAGACAAAACTTGGGCATAATGTTGGAGACCATAAGATCTTGTATGAGTTCGATTTTCAGTCTGATCGGATCAGAAAGACAAGAGTAATGTGCCCTTGAATTCAACAAAATTGCCATTTTAGGCTGTTTTCGACCTTGTATACCCTCTAGAATCTACAACTATAAATCAATCAAGACAAAACTTAGACACAATGTTTGGAACCCTAAGATCTTTCATGAGTTTGATTTTCAGTCTGATCGGTGTAGAAAGTAATGAGTTATGTGCCCTTGAATTTGATAAAATTGCCATTTTCGGCCGTTTTCGACCTTGTTTACCCTCTAGAATCTACAACTATGAATCAATCAAGACAAAACTTAGACACAATGTTGGAGATTATAAGATCTTTGATCATTTCGATTTTCAGTCTGATCTGATCAGAAAGTCGAGAGTTACTTACCCTTGAATTTGACATAATTGCCTTTTTCGGCTGTTTTCGACCTTATTATATAATACACTCTAAAATCTACAATTATTAATCAATCAAAACAAAACTTGGACATAATGTTGGGCATCATTAGATCTCGGATGAGTTCGATTTTCACAACGTTATTGACCATAAGTTTGTTTTCAGTCGTAAATATTAATTTAATTGAACAAAATTGTGGCTCATAATTATCATTTTGGTTCAGGTGAGCGATATAGGACCATCATGGTCCTCTTGTATGCAAATTAGCATGTAAAAGCAAGGAATACCATGTCACTGTCTGTGATGTGAAAAGGACTTAAACAGATTAAACCATTTGCTATACAGCGAACATCTAGTGTGGTGTGACGCAAAAATAACACAGAGAATATTGAGGCAAAAGGAGAATGATTACCAGCATTTTCTTTTTTTGCCTCAACACTTTCCCAAACCTTTTCTATTAGGTATGTCAAAACCAGGTATTGTTTTGGAAAGGAATGCATAGACGATTATGCATTTTTTTAAATGGATTGTTTGGTTGAGAATGCAATAATTTAAACTTTGTAATTGAATTAATGTTGCTGTTTATTCAAAATGATAAATTTTTTTATATTTTATCCCCAGGAACCATGTGGAAGGAATAGTTTTGTGTACCATTGATCTTGCAGATGTTTGCTCCAAAGATGTATTCTGTCCATCAGCATTTTCAGAACAGGTAAATACTTGCTTTTAACTAAAATATGTTAGGCTAATTTAATAAATTGTTTTGAGTATAATCATTAATGATAATTTCATTGATTTTATTGCCAATAGTGGACCATCTATATGGATGGCTTTGATTGGATGTTGTGTCTGAACTTGTGTGTGAGAAATCTAAGAATTACATACAGTTTTTGCATTTTATTATGCTCCCCGAAAAAATTTCGGGGGAGCATATAGTCGCCACGCTGTCCGTCCGTCCGTGCGTCCGTCTATCCGTCCGTCCACAGCCATATCTCAGCAACCCTTGGACCAAATTCAATGAAACTTCACATGTGAACTCCCTGGGTCAATACCTAGGGACTTTTGTCTCCGTTTGTAAATTTAAGGCTGCGTCATGGAAAAAGGGGCCTTAGTGTAAAAATTAGTTTTTCTCTTATTTCTCTTCATCAAATGGGCAGAATTTAATGAAATTTTGTGCTCATGTAATAAATAGGATGTTCTAGACCATAGTCTATAAATAATGTGTGTACAAAAAAGCTGTCATGGGAAAAGGGGGCTTAATGTATGATAGTTTTTATTTTGTGACAAACACTTATTCGGGGAGCATAATCCGTCTGTGACGGCTCTTGTTTTGTATGTTTTTAAATTAGTTTTCCATATGACCCTTGATAAGTATTTCTACAAGGTTTTGGTGTTATTGCAATAACACTGATAAAATTGTTTGTTTTTCAATATAGGGTTACCTATTCCTACCACTCCTGGGTAAAAAGAAAGGTCATGAGGTTGGGTCTATCATTGTAGTAAATCCATTACTTTCTACCTCAGAAACACTCATACCGTTACAGCAACCTGGTCATACATGGAGCGGGTAGGTGTCTTATAATTAACCCTTTTCTACACAGTGACACTTTTTGAAGCCCTAGGTTTTGGAAAACATTGTGGGAAATAAAGAAATTGCTTTTGACCTGTCTACCTCAGAAACACTATGACCTTTTCCTAAATAATGACACTTTTTGTACGCCCTTCTAGATAAGGGCTTTGGGGGAAATGAAGAAATTGCTTATAAATCCAGATTAGGATAAAAAAAAATCATGTGTTTCATAAACGCTAATGTGTTGAAAGTAGATCCAATGTATACTACCCACAATGCCCAAACATGATTGGATTTGGAAAAACCCCAACATAAGATAATGATGGCTCAGATTGTTTTAACGTAGAAGAATTAGGGTGTACAACGTTCGAACTGCATTGTGGGTAATTTCGGCTCCGCCGTGGGGAATTTTGTTGAAAATTTCCTCGACTCGGGTAAGTGTTTATCAAATATTTCCGCCAATTCACGACTGATTTTGAAAAAACTAGGGTTGAGTGCCCCCGCCTTAACGAAAGCAATCATCGGATGTTAATGTCATGTCCCTGTACACAGTAATAAAAAAGTTATTGAAGAACGAAATTTAGAAAACGCGTTTTCTGATGGCACCGCCGTGGAGAAATTTACAATGTTTTTGAAGAAAACGAGCTAAAACACCATTGTCCGAGTACGAAAGCATGCTGTGTGTTATCAGAACGAGCATAACTGCGGTCCGCCTGACCATAACCCTCAGAAATCTGATTGAAACCTTGAAATTTAAGCAGTTTGCAAAATTGCTCCGCCGTGGAGAGTGCATTAAAAAGCTCCGCCGTGGAGTAAAAACATATTAAAAGACATACATTGTGCTTTGCCACCGATAGGAAACGGATCGAACCATACAAATGCATCTTTGTATATAACCTATGTATTATCTTACTTAGATCATGCCTATGTACGTAATAAGACCGTAAAAATTATACACCATGGTGTCTCAAAAATGCAATCCATTCTTCTAGTGCAACAACTCTATTAATCCTATACCGATTTCCATGTTTTCATGTATGAATATGTAAGTACGGGAGAGCTGGTCTATCTGTTACACGGGGCAAATTGTTACACCTACAACTGCACGACAATGACATCACGCACAATGTTCTAACTTTCATGAAATGGTATCTTTTTTCCTTTATTTTACTTTTATATAAACTTCTTAAAAGTCAATCTTGGAGATTTCAATAAAAATGCAAATTATAATTGAAAATCTGATTAACAAAATCGTATGAAAGTAAATTGTCTTTGAAATTTCCATTTGACTCCGTTCACCCGTGTAGCCCATCCTACATTATAAATGTGTGTTTCACAGAAAAAATGAATCTATGTTTCTTTGAAATTGATAGTTTTTAAGTACAGCTCCGGCTAAGGACCATGCAATAGGCGGTACATCCATAGTAACAGAATTGGTTTATTTGCACCTCAGTGCAACCCTTTTGTGACCAAAAGTCGAAAGCTGAAATATTTCCTGAATCCGTTGATTGTTACCATGGTAACCAAGGATTTTCAGCTCCATTCCATGCTTTCCAAAGGCGAAAATACTGATTTTTCAGTACTTTGATATACCAAGAAATACAAGTGGTGCTTATGAATTATTTATTTAATAGTTTAGTTATGTAGATTCATCCTAGATAGACAAAATGCAACAATAAACAACAAAATTTTCGAACTCTTAAACACACACCATGCTAGTGAAGGTGGGTGGGGTAACTGGTATACAGTTTTTAGACAAAATTCTGAAAAATGGCTATTTTCAAAGTAAATTATCTCTCAAGACCAGAAAGATTTCATGAAATGGTGTATTAAGATATATAAACTGACCTCTATGCTTAAACATGCAAGAAAGAAACCCTTGTGTTTTTTTCTTATTTTCAAAATAAATATATTAAGGTAGTGCATCCGTTCTCAGAATCTAAAAAAATACGAAATTATGCACTTTTCAACCAAGTTTTTCTCACAAAACCTTCATAAACTATGAAAGTGATGTCTTTGATCAAATAAACTGATGTCTAAACTTAAACATAAAAGAAAGAAACCTGTGTATTTTTTTCTCATTTTCAATATTTATGCATTAAGGTAGTACAACCGTTCTCAAAATCTAAAAAAATGCGAAATTATGCACTTTTCAACAAAGTTTTTCTCCCAAGACCAACATAAACTATGAAAGTGATGTCTTTGATCAAATAAACTGATGTCTAAACTTAAACATAAAAGAAAGAAAGCTGTGTGTTTTTTTCTCATTTTCAATATATATGCATTAAGGTAGTACAACCGTTCTCAAAATCTAAAAAAATGCGAAATTATGCACTTTTCAACCAAGTTTTTCTCCCAAGACCTACATAAACTATGAAAGTGATGTCTTTGATCAAATAAACAGATGTCTAAACTTAAACATAAAAGAAAGAAACCCTTGTGTTTTTTTCTTATTTTCAATATATATGTATTTAGGTAACGCATCTGTTCTCAAAATCTAAAAGAATGCGAAATTATGCACATTTCAACCAAATTTTTCTCCTAAGTCGTACATAAACTAAGAAAGTGATGTCTTTGATCAAACAAACTGATGTCTAAACTTAAACATGAAAGAAAGAAACTTGTGTGTTTTTTTTAGCTCACCTGAGCACGAAGTGCTCAAGGTGAGCTATTGTGGTCACTTTTTGTCCGTCGTCCGTCTGTCTGTCCGTCTGTCCGTCTGTCCGTCTGTCCGTCCGTCCACAATTTCGTGTTTACACTCTAGCATCTATAAATATAAGCCAATCTTGACCAAACTTGGTCAAAACATGTATGGCCATAAGATCTCGGATGAGTTCGATTATGGGTCAGATCGAAGTAGAAAGTCGGGAGTTATCTGCCCTTGAATGCGAAAAATACTTAGTTTTGACATTGTTTACACTCTAGCATCTACAATTATTGATCAATCAGGACAAATCTTGGACATAAGACCGCAGACCATAAGATCTCAGATGAGTTTGATTTTCAGTCTGATCTGACCAGAAAGACGAGAGTTATGTGCCCTTGAATTTGACAAAATTGCCATTTTCGGCTGTTTTTGACCTTGTTTACACTCTAGAATCTACAATTATTCATCAATCAAGACAAAACTTTGACACAATGTTTGGGACCATGAGATCTCGGATGAGTATGATTTTCAGTCTGATCTGATCAGAAAGTCGAGAGTTACTTGCCCTTGAATTTGACAAAATTGTCATTTTTGGCTGTTTTCGACGATGTTTACACTCTAGAATCTACAATTATTGATTAATCAATCCAAAACTTGGACACAATATTGGGGAGCATAAGATCTGGGATGAGTTTGATTTTCAGTGTTATCTGATCAGAAAGTTGAGAGTTATGTGCCCTTGAATTTGACAAAAAAGCTGTTTTTGACTGTTTTCGACCTTATTTACACTCTAGAATCTACAATTTTTGACCAATCAAGACAAATCTTGGACACAAGGTTGGAGACCATAAGATCTCAGATGAGTTTGATTTTCAGTCTGATCTGACCAGAAAGATGAGAGTTATGTGCCCTTGGATTTGATAAAATTGTCGATTTTGGCTGTTTTTGACATTGTTTACACTCTATAATCTACTATTATTTATCAATTAAGACAAAACTTGAACACAATGTTTGAGACCATAAGATCTTGGATAAGTTTGATTTTCAGTCTGATCTGATCAAAAAGTGGAGAGTTATGTGCCCTTGAATTTGATCAAATTGCCGTTTTGGGCTACTTTAGACCTTGTTTACACTCTAGAATCTACAATTATTGACCAATCAAGACAAATCTTGGACACAATGTTGGATATCATAAGATCTCGGATGAGTTCGATTTTCAGCCTGATCTGACTAGAAAGTCGAGAGTTATGTGCCCTTGAATTGGACAAAATTGCTGTTTTCGGCTGTTTTCGACCTTGTTTATACTCCAGAATCTACAATTATTTATCAAAGAAGACAAATCTTGGACACAATGTTGGGCACGATTAAATCTTGGATGAGTTTGATTTTCACAATGTTATTGACCATATTAGTTCGTTTTCAGGCCTAAAAATCTTAAATATTTTTTGAATTGAAGAAAAGTGTTGCTTATATCATTTTGGTTCAGGTGAGCGATATAGGACCATCATGGTCCTCTTGTCTTATTTTCCATATATATGCATTAAGGTAGTACAACCATTCTCAAAATCTAAAAAAATGCGAAATTATGCACTTTTCAACAAAGTTTTTCTCACAAGACCTACATAAACTATGAAAGTGATGTCTTTGACCAAATAAACTGATGTGAAAGAAAGAAACCTGTGTGCTTTTTTCCCTATTTTCAATATATATGCATTAAGGTAGTACATCCGTTCTCAAAATCTAAAAAAATGCGAAATTATGCACTTTTCAACCAAGTTTGTCTCCCAAGACCAACATAAACTAAGAAAATGATGTCTTTTCACAAATAAAGTGATGTCATCTATTTAGCATAAAAGAAAGAAACATCCATTTTTCCCCCTTTTTTTCCATATAAATGCATTAACCCTTATCATGCTGAATTAATTCCGACTAGTACACTTCTGTACCACTGAATTAATTCACTGTGCACAGCGTATAAATGGGGTGCACCTATTCCGACAGAATAAATTGAATATATGAGGCATTTTAGCCCTATAAACCCTATGTTTTTGAAAGAAGACTACATACCGTGAAGGATCATCGAGAATTTCGTGTTGTTGATTTACTTTGACCCACTTAAATTACATCATAACAAATCTGTTGTCAATCAAGCCCGACCCACTAAAAGTGACAGTTGGTTCGTTCCGCTATCGGGGCGATTATTCCATCGGTATTTAACACACAAAGTCCAATCTACGATATTTTGTTCCAAATATATTTCTAAACATCACTACTATAGTCACTTTCCGTTTAAAAGTCACCATCATCAAAAATTCACGCACAACTTCATCAACATGCTTGCCTTCTGAGCGCCGCCATTTTGGATTAGGGTTCTCCCAATTTCACTTTTGAATATTCAGTGCATCGTTATGACGTCTAAGGCTTTTGGTTGGCTGATATTTTTACAGAATTGACCTTCACTGAGAGTGTCCTACTAAATATAGCTCACAACTTGCATAAAACGTGATCAGTTCGTGAATACGAGGCTCATATCTGGGAAACCTCTTTAGCGCGACCTAGAGTCGCGCTTAGCGGTGGCGAACGGGGTAGGGCAGCGCGACCTGTGGTCGCGCTTAGCATGATAAGGGTTAAGGTGGTACAGCCGGTCTAAAAATCTAAAACAATGTGAAATTATGTATTTTACAAATTAATTTTTCTCCGAAGACCAACAATAAATTTATGTCATTACTTAAACATGAAAGAAAGAAACCTGTTCGTGTGTGTTTTATTTTTTTTTTTTTTACTTTTTTATCTATAAATGCATTAAGGTAGTTCAACCATTCTCAGAATCAATTAAAATAAAGAATTTTTAGAAATTATACACTTTTCAACTTACAGTTTTTGTCCCAGGACAAGCATAACCCTTTTCCAAACAAGACCGGGTTTTGACGTCTCTGAGAGAAAAGCATTGATACAAAAGAAGAAAATGCTGATGATCAGCATTTTCTTTCTTTGTCTAAATATTTTCTAAGCTCTAAAATACACATTTTCTACCTTTAATAATAAACTATTTTGTGGTCTGCAACTCATTTCAAATTAGACTGGTCCAAAATTTTGTCGTTCTGGAAAGGGATAAACATAAAAGTGATGTCATAGCACAATTATACCGATATCTATTCTTAAACATGAAAGAAACATGTAGTTTTTTTTTCTTCATCTTTTCTTTATAAATGAATTAAGGTAGTGCAACTATTCTCAGAATTTAAATAATTGTACAATTATGCATTTTTCATCCAAATTGTTCTCACAAGACCAACATAAAATAAGGAAGTGATGTCTTTTAGCAAGTAAACTAGTGTCTATGCTTAAAAATGAAAGACAGAAACCAGTGCTGTTATTGTTTTCTTATTTTGATTAAAAATACATTAAGGTAGTGCAGCCATTTTTAACATCTAAATATTTTAGCTACATTTCAACCATTTTTTTTTCTCAATACCAAATTAATGTATGAATTTAATGTATAGAGAGATGAAAATGATACCTATGCTTTAACTTAACCCTTTCCCAAACAAGACCTGGTTTTGACGTCCATAGAAGAAAAGACTTTAAGAAAACATTGAGGCAAAAGAAGAAACTGCTGATAACCAGCAGTTTCTCCTTTTGCCTCATTTTTTTCTGTGCCATATTGTACACAAATCCCTTCCTTTTTAACATCAATTTTGTCCCCTACAGCAGCTTTTGAATAGGACAGCCCTGAAATTTTCTTGTTTGGGAAAGGGTTAAAACAAAAATCAATGTCATATTTCTTCTTTTGAGTACATGTTTATTAAGGTAGTCCACCCATAATGAGATTCATGCAATGACGGAATATTTCATGCTAAGTCTTAAACATTTGTAATGCACTTGATCTCTACGGAAACATTACAAATTAGAAAAAACAATAGATCTATACCTTCTACAGCTTAATTTTCACAGTGTTGCCCAAATGTTCTAAGTCTGATGAATCTCATTTGAGGTGGACTATCTTAACCCATTACCACATGATGACAAATTTTATTACCCTTTGACTTAAAGGCTAAAAGTTTCATCTTGAAAATGAACAAACAATCAATTTCTTTATTTTCCACAATGTTTTTTATCCACAATTAAAATTGTAAAATTTCATTCACTTGAAATTGTCTTTTGCAACATATTTGACTTTGGACAACTTTAAAATTCTGCCATCTGGTAATGGGTTAATATATAGTGAATATAATGCATATAAGAGGACATCAATCCATGATACTTCACATTTCTAGGCCTTGTATCCAACAATGACAAATATTAAATTTATCAATTAACATTCATATAAAAGTCTTGCATTAACCCTTTTCCAAACAAACCGTCATTTTGATGTATCTTGTAGAGAAGGCTTTGGAAAAAAACACTTGTGACATAAGAATATAATGCAGATAACAATCAATTTCCCTTTTTTTTTTATCTCAACAGTTTCATTTCTTACTATAGCCTAACCAAAGACCATATTGAACACACATGTATTGTTATCTTAAGCATCTACGATAACTGAGAAAATGTTCAAAATGCTTTCCTACAATCCATTCAATAATTTTTACCATATGAGATACCATTGTTATCATCCCCCCACAACTGAAGCTTACGGGGTATACTGGAATAAGCCTTTTGGTCCGTTGGTTGGTCCGTCAGTTGGTAAGTTCCACAAAATCTTATTCATAAAAATCTTACGACAGTTTCTGTCAGTTTTGCTTCATACTAAGCAAAAGCATTTGTTCACAGGGACCTGTAGATGTGAAAGACACAATTTTCATGAAAATTCCATCACAAATTATTGAGTTAAGGACCCTTATTTGGCTAAAAGACTCTTGTCCACACAACTCCTACAGTTTATGTCTAATTTGCTTCATACTTGGCAGAAGTGTTCCTTGGGATATGTAGATGAGAAAGACAATCTCTTTCTTTCACCATTTAGTCGCTGAAATAAGCTTTGACCTTGAAAACCTAACCATTCAGATCTTCAGCGCCCACACTTGCTGACAGCACAATGTTATAACTTTTCCCCCCAAATTCACTGTAAGGTGTGAAACTTTTATGGGACCACTGAACTATTATTGTGTTCCATATCTAGAGACTTCATGGTATGTACTTCTTTACAGGGCCATTTCCTTGAACAATTCAGTCTATTGTGTACAACTACAATCTCCAGAATCTGTAACGTACAATCATGCTTCATTTTGTGGTATTTCATGAGCTTGTCAACAAGTGGATAAAGATGGAAATGTGTCAAATATTTAGTTGATCTTGGCAGGCAGGCTGTTTGACTTTAATCATGTCTCACTCTGTCTTCTTCTGCTGTGCAGATAAGTTCTTCACCTGAAGAAAAACACAAAGATATAAAATCATTTTTCATTATCTCTTTCATACAAATATTTCTTCAAAAATAGAAGGTCGGGAAATTGATACAATTAAATCTTAACAGATAGACAGGTCAAAAAAGAACAATATATGAAAAAAAATTCAAACAGCAATTATGAAGAGCAATATGGCTAGATCATTCTCAATGAGGTAGTCATCCAGGCTAGCATTAACTAGAGGTAGCAGTCTGGTGTTACATTGAACTTAAAATATAAATGATCAGTAAAATAGACAGCAATATTATGAAATCAAAGCATATAATATATAACAAATTTTGTACCACACATACCTGGCTGATATTCAGGACAGTTACATAATTTCAAGCAGAGATTCTACATCATAAAGGACCAAAGGTACAGAGCCATCTGAAAGTAAATAAAGAACAGACTCATTATCTCAAAACAAGAGGAATGTCACTAAAATGACATTGAGATACATGGCAGTTTGAAATTATGGAACTTTGTTAAATTGCATCAAGAATTAATTTTAAAAAAGTTTTGCTCATTTTATACCTCACAATATTTCTGAAATATTCTATTATTATTTTTATTTGATCTTGACAAGAGGGGATCTAGATTTTCAATTCAAACAAGAGGGCCATTGGCCCTGGAGCGCTCACCTGATATAACTTTTTGTATACCAATTTTCAGGTTGATTGGACAAAAATTGTGACCTCTAGGGTGCGCACAAGGTTTAAATAAAATTTGACCTCTTGACCTAGAATTGATCAAGACAATCATTCTAATCAATTTTCAGGTTGATAGGGCAAAAAATGTGGCCTCTAGAGTGCATACAAGGTTTTACAAAGATTTTATCTCATGACCTTATTTATGACCCCAGATGACCCAATTTCTATCTTGTCCGAGAATTGATCAAGACAATCATTCTGATCAATTTTCAGGTTGATTGGGCAAAAAATGTGGCCTCTAGAGTGCACACAAGGTTTTTCTAAGATTTGACCCCCTGACCTAGTTTTTGACCCCAGATGACCCAATTTCGACCTTGTCCGAGATTTCATCAAGAAAATCATTCTGAGCAAATTTCAGATTGATTGGGCAAAAAATGTGGCCTCTAGAGTGCACACAAGGTTTTACAAAGATTTGACCTCATGACCTAGTTTATGACCCCAGATGACCCAATTTCAAACTTGTCCGAGATTTAATCAAGACAATCATTCTGATCAATTTTCAAGTTGATTGGGCAAAAAATGTGGCCTCTAGAGTGCACACAAGGTTTTTCTAAGATTTGACCCCGTGACCTAGTTTTTGACCCCAGATGACCCAATTTCAAACTTGTCCGAGATTTCAACAAAACAATCATTCTGAGCAAATTTCAGATAATTGGGCAAAATATGTGGCCTCTAGAGTGCACACAAGGTTTTTCTAAGATTTGACCCCGTGACCTAGTTTTTGACCCCAGATGACCTAATTTCGTATTTGTCCCAGATTTTATCAAGACAATCATTCTGAGCAAATTTCAGGTTGATAGGGCAAAAAATGTGGCCTCTAGAGTGCACACAAGGTTTTCCTAAGATTTGACCCCGTGACCTAGTTTTTGACCCCAGATGACCCAATTTTGAACTTGTCCGAGATTTTATCAAGACAATCATTCTGAGCAAATTTCAGCTTGATTGGGCTAAAAATGTGGCCTCTAGAGTGCACACAAGCCAAAGGTTGACGGACGACGCACGACGGACACCGGACGACGGACACAGCGGTATCACAATACCTCACCATGAGCACTATCGTGCTCAGGTGAGCTAAAAAGCAGTAATACCAGATAACCACTGCCGAGACAAAATGATTATGCATATATCAACTTCAATGGGGTGAAAGCGTTTTGCTTAAAACTATAAATATAAAGCCAAAATATGGAATAAAAGGGCCCATAAATGATAAGGCTTTTGATACTAACAATAACATGGATGCAGATGTCAGAGCGTGTGACGTCAAAATTGGAGAAATGACCTCCAGCTTTGAAGACTAGGGGTCGCAATGACCAGACCCCCAAATTCTTATGCACAGGGAAACACCCTGACTTTCATTAATAAGTGGTTTGGGGCACTTTTGGCTGAAAACTTAAAGACACAGACCTATGCATGACTGTCAGATTGTTGGTTACCAGTATTTTCTTCTTTCGCCTAAAGGTTTTCCTTAGCCTTTTCTATCAGGGACGTCAAAACCTGGTCTTGTTTGCGAAAGGGTTAAACCAGCCCATACACTCAGTAAAACGGTAAAACCGAACCAGAATGGTCAAACCGGCCCCATAAATATAATCATTACTGATAATCATGATAATTGTCATAGAAAATTTGGGGCCAATTTTGGGGGCGGTTTCACCGTTAGAAAATCTATCATGAGGCCAGTTTTATCGTTTTGGGGCGGGTTTAACAAGGTACATGTTTTACCGTTTTGGGGCAGGTTTAACCATGGGCTGGTTTAACAATGGGGCAGGTTTGACAGTAATCCGAGTCTTCTCTGATGTAAATACGCTCTTTGATATTTTGATTTTTCGCTATTTACATCAGAGAGCGTTGCTCTTTGAAAACAGCGGAAAGTTCGGTAACGTTACAAGTAACTTGAAGCTTTGTTTTTGTGTATCATATCGAATCACTCTGTAAAACATTTTAGGGTATAGATCAATAAATCATTTTTTGTCATACCTGACCAAAAATTTCATTTCAAATCGGCCTGCTGGATGATTATAACCTTTGGTTTTGAATGGAAGGTCAAGGTAAACAAAGGCTGCTCAGGTGAGGGTTGTTGCAAAACATTGTCTATTAACCTTTTAGAAATACTTTTGGGTCGTAATTTTTTCAGCAGCCATAACAATAAATGGTTCATTTATCAATATCATCAGGGGTTTTAACGATAGCGTTTAAGATCGGACGGTGAACGATGCGCAACAATTTGGGGTTTTGTTGCGAACTTCTTGATTTTTTCAAAGAGCAATGCTCTCTGATGTAAATAGCGAAAAATCAAAATATCAAAGAGCGTATTTACATCAGAGAAGACTCGGATTAGTTTGACAGTTTCTATTGTGAAAAAAAAGAAAAAAGTTTTTATGTGTAATAATCAGTTGTCTCCAAATTTCAATGACCAAAGACTTTTAGCAATATTATTTAGATGCATGTGGAATGATATTCAGATTGTAAACACTTTTGAAAATAACAAAGCTATCAAAACCATAGGACCTATCGAATGCATGGGAGGAAAGGATATTTCTGTTTTTCTACTTTCACTTTGAAATACCATCATACATTATACACATTTGACTGACTTACACAGTCACGAGTTACCAAACATACTATGATGTATTTCAAGTAGTGTGAAACTAAAATAGTTTGTGTTAGAAAGATATCCACAGTACTTACTTTCCTGGTCTAGCCTGATGCACAGGTAAACAACGAGCAATGTTGGTTTTCTCATAAAAGTAGTCAACCTCATTGATACAGAACAGAAGGCCAGACTTGCTCTGGTCATAATACTAACCTCTTGTGTCTTTCCTTGTGTATAAATACATAATCATTTCGTGAAAACAAAAATAATCAGATTCTTCAGGTGGTAAGGCCATACAAAGTCGCCATTTTGGTCTGGGGATAATCAAAGTATTCAAGGTAATAAATCAAAGTACCTAAAGTACTATACAAATATCACACATATTTTTGCCCTTTGCCGTATTTAACCTAAAAAACACACGGGTTTGACTTTTGATATTTGAACATAAAGTCATTTCTCATATAATAGGCATAACACTTATGTAATAACGTTCTGGTCTTGAGAGAAAAAAACCTTCAAATTTTACAATGTAAAGCAATGGGATTTGAGTTAAACATGTAAAATTTAAAATCGCCGTGGCAATCATACACCAATGTGCAGACCAAAAAGATTGGTCATTTGCTTTGTTTTATGACTAAATCCGTTGGGAAAAATAGAAAACATGCATTTTCTTGACATGCGATGTACCGCCTTTTGCAGGTTTTGCATGGTTCTTAGCCGGAGCTGTACTTAAAAATGCCACACTGTTTACCCATGAGATTACCTGAAAGTTCAAGAATGCGAATGGGGAAAGTTGTTACATATGGTTTGGGCAATTTGTTACACTGTAATGATACAGTAGGCCTATTGTTAATTTGTTTGGTCTCGTAATACAAAGCATATTCTTCTTTTCCTACAATGATTTCTAGCCGTTTTTGTGCTTCAAACACAGTTAACCAAGTTTTCTCCTCTGGACGTAATAAAAAGGCCCCCAAGATATATGAAACGCCTTGTGGAATAGGGTTGTGATGGTAAATGGTAAAGACACCGACTTTAACAGGTAGGACGAACTGCCCATAATGACCAGAACCAAAACGTTTAGCCCTATAATGATATGCTGAATTTGAAATGGTCATTCTATCTATCTGTGTGGTCATCCTGGATCCGTCCTTGCTGCCCAAGTTCGCCAAATATGACTGACATCCGGATGCCATATACCTGAAAATGCCTCGATCAACGACTTCAAAGTTGGTTACAATTATTTCGTCCAGGGTCACATTAGGTCTTGTCCCAGGTGTACCTATTTTACAAAAAAGAGAAGAAATTTTATTAAAATTCCTTTAAAATTATTCTAGTCAGCCATGATTCATGAGAGCTAACAGCACAAGTTTTTTATAGATCTTTTGAAACATGAAAAAGCAAATCAGAAAAAGCACCTATTTCTTTGATGGGATTTGATTATCATATAAAAGTGAATATGTCGCTGTAATGCTTCAGAAACAAACAATCCAGCCCCCATTTAATTACTAAGGGCTATTGCTGGCTAAACCACATGTTAACCATATGACATCATGTAAATGTTTATAAAATGTGTATCAATACTGGTTAAGCTATGGTTAGAAAAATAATTTGCGGAAGTAATTGCACCCTGTTTTATCCCAATAGGGAAACGTTTTCAAATAAACAAGTACATTTTCAACTGTATAATTGGAAACAATATAAAGCTGTAATATTAATCTTTTACTGAGTCATTGGAGGCCTTACACATCATGTAAATTTATTAGTGGCTCTTGGAGCAAAAAACATTACATTGATTAAACCTTGGAGGGGCAACTTTGGATGCTTTACCGTATGGGTTCTAGACGTCTTTTCTTTTTCATAACATTTGGCTTGACCTTTATTGCATGTAATAGTGTCACTAATGACGGTGCATAGACAATGTGACCAAATAGTAAAGAAAACCGGCAATGTGTACATGTATACCTATTTTGGCTTCCATAAATGTAATTTTGTAAATAAAAGTAATATTTATAATTAATCTATATTTTTCTTCAATGAGTTTTTGGGCATGAATATTGCTTTAGGTCTGTACTGTATGTTACTGTTGATTTTACTGAATAAAATTGTATTAAGGAGCATAATCAAAATTTTACTGGAAACAAGTTTTGGACCAAAATATCACCTTCATCAATAATATGTATTAAATGACATTGTTACTAGTTGTTTTTTTGTTTTTTTTTTTATTTCTATGTAATTTAGCTCAAAGTAAGAGGAAACATGTAGCATGTTTTTGTGATAATATGGTATCTTGACAAAGACTCCAACATATTTAACTTTGGAATTCAGTTTTACCATTTTCGCAAATCTTGCCTAAAATATACACATCTTAATGATTGATTCATGCAGAATTAAAAGAAAATTCATGCCTGGGCAGATTTGAGAAATCCCCTTTCAACGATAATTTACTTTCGTACGATTTTTTCAGATTTTCAATAATTTTTATTATAACTTCCAAGATTGGCTTTTGAGAAGTTGATATAAAAGAAAAATAAAAGATAAAAGATACTATATCATCAAAGTTAGAACATTGTGCGTGAAGTCATTGTCGTGCAACAGTAGATGTAACAACTTGCCCCGTGTAATAGATAGACCCGGTCTCCCCTACTAACATATTCATACATGAAAACATGGAAATCGTTATAGGATCAACGATATTGTAAAATAATATAAAAAAAAACTTTGTGAGCTGCCTTAACCATTTCCTAAACAAGACATGGTTTCGGTGTTCCTAGTAGGAATATATTTCGATAACATTGAGGAAGAAGAAATTGCTGATTATTATTTTCCAAAAATATTTTCTATGTTGTAATATTCACATTTCTTCTTATGGTTTCGGTTTTTTGTTGTCTCCAACTCTTTTTAAATTTAGACAGTCTAAACTTGGGTCGTTGGGGGAAAAGGTTAAAAACCAATTCATTTTAACGGCGAACCGCTTAAATTGTACAAATACGGAGACGCATGAAAATCAACGGAAAATACCAAATATGTAAAATCTTGTGATAAAGTTATTCTAAATTATGAGTTATTTTAAAAGCGTTTAGGAGTACTCTCCGAATAAAGCATTAAAACAATAGGACGTTAACTGTGTCACGTCAAGTGTACATTTTACGGTCTTACTACGTACATAGGCATGATCTAAGTAAGATAATACATAGGTGATATACAAAGATACATTTGTATGGTTTGATCCGTTTCCTATCGGTGGCAAAGCACAGTGTATGTCTTTTAACATGTTTTTACTCCACGGCGGAGCTTTTTATTGCACTCTGCAATTTTTCAAACTGCTTAAATTTCACGGTTTCAATCAGATTTCTTAGAGTTATGGTCAGGCGGACCGCAGTTAGGCGCGTTCTGATAACAAACATCATGCTTTCGTACACTGACAATGGCATTTTAGCTCGTTTTCTTCAAAAATATTGTAAATTTCTCCACGGCGGTGCCATCAGAAAACGCGTTTTCCAAATTTCGTTCTTCAATAACTTTTTTATTACTGTGTGCATGGACATGACATTAACATCCGATGATTGCTTTCGTTAAGGCGGGGGCACTCCACGTTAGTTTTTCAAAATCGGTCGTGAATTGGCGAAAATATTTGAAAACACTTACCTTAGTCGAGGAAATTTTCAACAAAATTCCCCACGGCGGAGCCGAAATTACCCACAATGCAGTTCGAACGTTGTACACCCTGAGAAAATCAATTTTATGGTTTGATGTAGTGTGAACTGTGAATTAAGTTAAATATGATTCAATTTGTAGATATACAGACTTTAAGCCAAAAATTAAATGATGTCTCTATGTACATGAACACTGTTAAATGGCTAAGTGTTGTGGTCTTTGACACAATTCTTTTTCACAATATCTTTACAGTTGCATGTGGGCCAAGACACTCAATGACAAAGTATTATGCGCCAGAGAGACAACAGGACAGCTGTGTTTGTGGGATTTATATGATGGGCATTTGGTCACAAGATTGGACAATATGCCTACAAGCTGTTTTACCACTACACAGGGTCTACTGGCATATGTGTGCAAGAATGTACTGCATGTGTATGAACTCAATAATGTAGTGTAATGTGTTTTACCATTTCCCATACAGTAAGTTAGAATTATCCAATAGTAATGAATTTTGTGCTAAAAATAGACTGGGTTTACTGTTATGTTTTGATAAACCGTCAATGTTGTTACAAGATTTTTTAACAACACCTACGATATACTATTTGTTTGTCCAAAATTACGTCACAGTTAACAGGAAAAATTGTCCCCTATTCAACAGCTAATGCAGACGATAAAGATATGAGGGTTGTTCAAAAAGTTTTTAAAAAATTTCTGGACAACCCTCATATGTTGATGAAAATATGATTTATGTACAAAATTCAGGCGATAGGACCGGTCTCAAAATTTGTCATATAGGAAATGGTTGGGCCATTTGCATGGTTCGGGAACATTCTTGCAGCTTTTGCTGGCAGAATAGAATAAGATATGCTTGCTGACTCCTGCAGTCTTATCGTATTCTACACCGCCTGCTTGTTTTACCTCGGTATATGAAGGGTTAGAATTGTTTTTGATCTTGCCTTGTATTTGTTGATTAAAATTTAGTATTTGAGAACGAATTGGCTGATGGGAGTTTCTCATGTTCTACTGATATGTAGATCCTGACTGGAAGGAGTGTTAATGATAGGAGCGATCCAGTTTTGCTCCCTGTTAAGGAGCTTACAGCATATTCGGTGGCAGCAAAAACTGCTGCTTTCTTAGGGAGAGGCCCAGTGATATGGGCATTTGCTGTATTTTCAACGATCTCATTGTAATATATTTACTAAAAGATCGGGACTGTGTTAAGATGGTTCTTCTAATACTAACTCTTGTGCTATCATTGAAGGATGGATGAAGCCCATGTTTTTTGCCATGGGGTAGAGACTTGCATTAGGTCTATTCACTAGAGATAGCATGCTCATTTGAGTGTAGAGGTGGGAAGAATAAAAACAAAAGTCGAAGCATTTTTGCTTTTTATAGACAATTTGCTGAAGGATCACTTTCTTTTCTCGGTTGAGAAGATTTGGGTGACATTAGTCTCCAACTGCGCACTTGAGTAGACAAGTGTTCTACGGACATACGTTTGATGTCTTTGCAACTAGGACAACTTAAAAGATGTCTAGTCGAGCATAGAAGAGCCCCAAATGGTAGATGTATTGGGAGGCGCGCTTCCAGTACTATTTGGATTCTCTTTTGTTGTGTGAAAACAAGCATGTCCAAAGGGTCTCAATGAATGCAGAATATAGATACGATAGGAATTGGCTGACGAGTTGCCTTGAGACATGCTTGTTATTGACTGAGACATGGAAGAGATGCTTCTCTTATGATGGGACATTTATCCCTATTGAGGTTGGTGAGCTGGTCTTCCTAGACTTGCTTCGTCATTTACCAGACCTCAGAGATGATACTGCTGCTGCAGAGCAACATATATATATTCTGTGAGGGTGAAGCCAAGGAGATCTTTCAAGACCTGCTCTGTTAATGCTTCACCTGAGCAGTGATGCTACTCGTAGGACTGTTTGTCTTCTATGGTGTAAGCTGTTTGCATGTATGGACGTTGGTGACATGCTTCTACCTGTTTAGAAGGCAGTGTGTGAGATGCAAGGAAGCAAGTCTCAGAAGAGTCGAGCTAATCGCCTTGCTGGTCTGTGGAGGCATACTTCAAGGTGAAGATATGCTTTTCTCTGTGTAGACATCGAACTCGTTTTTCTGTGGCTGTCTGACGAAGCATGTAACTGGGTATCAAGTCTCCTGTAGACTTGCTTTTGTCTGGGTGGTCTTCCGAGAGTTGCTTGGACTCTTTTCCATCTATCCCTGACCGGTTTCGTTCTCGTGTTAGAACTCTTCAGAGGTGTCTGAGAAAGCTGGATGAGCTTTTCTGATGTTTGGTGGATAGGTGTGGGTTGCAGCTATATTTATACTCTTTGGTGCCGGTTGGTGCCGGCGTTGCTTTGGTCCCACATGATATGGAGAAATGGTGCCGGTTGGTGCCGGTATAGAGCTGTTTTGTGTACTGTACTGTAGTATGGCACAATGGATACTTATTGAGCGTCCAAAAAACGAAAGCAGAGCAAGAATTTCTCGTGTACTCATTTGCACAAAGATTCTGGCTTAATATGGCTAGAATATGCTTGTTTATCACAAGACTTGCCGTAGTAGCAAGTTGCTACGTGATACGACGTTAGCAACGTCAGAAATGTATAGTTGCATTGTATGACGTTGCTATGCTCATGTTTGAACATAGTTTTGACAGTACGCTCGCTGTGTATCTAAAATTCAGTCTTTGTGCATCCTTTATGATTGAAGGAGTGGTGTCTTTTGCCAAATATTATTTTTACGTCACACACAGTATAACAAGGAAACTCAAAAAATATTACAAGTAGAGAACGAATTGGCTGATGGGAGTTTCTCATGTTCTACTGATATGTAGATCCTGACTGGAAGGAGTGTTAATGATAGGAGCGATCCAGTTTTGCTCCCTGTTAAGGAGCTTACAGCATATTCGGTGGCAGCAAAAACTGCTGCTTTCTTAGGGAGAGGCCCAGTGATATGGGCATTTGCTGTATTTTCAACGATCTCATTGTAATATATTTACTAAAAGATCGGGACTGTGTTAAGATGGTTCTTCTAATACTAACTCTTGTGCTATCATTGAAGGATGGATGAAGCCCATGTTTTTTGCCATGGGGTAGAGACTTGCATTAGGTCTATTCACTAGAGATAGCATGCTCATTTGAGTGTAGAGGTGGGAAGAATAAAAACAAAAGTCGAAGCATTTTTGCTTTTTATAGACAATTTGCTGAAGGATCACTTTCTTTTCTCGGTTGAGAAGATTTGGGTGACATTAGTCTCCAACTGCGCACTTGAGTAGACAAGTGTTCTACGGACATACGTTTGATGTCTTTGCAACTAGGACAACTTAAAAGATGTCTAGTCGAGCATAGAAGAGCCCCAAATGGTAGATGTATTGGGAGGCGCGCTTCCAGTACTATTTGGATTCTCTTTTGTTGTGTGAAAACAAGCATGTCCAAAGGGTCTCAATGAATGCAGAATATAGATACGATAGGAATTGGCTGACGAGTTGCCTTGAGACATGCTTGTTATTGACTGAGACATGGAAGAGATGCTTCTCTTATGATGGGACATTTATCCCTATTGAGGTTGGTGAGCTGGTCTTCCTAGACTTGCTTCGTCATTTACCAGACCTCAGAGATGATACTGCTGCTGCAGAGCAACATATATATATTCTGTGAGGGTGAAGCCAAGGAGATCTTTCAAGACCTGCTCTGTTAATGCTTCACCTGAGCAGTGATGCTACTCGTAGGACTGTTTGTCTTCTATGGTGTAAGCTGTTTGCATGTATGGACGTTGGTGACATGCTTCTACCTGTTTAGAAGGCAGTGTGTGAGATGCAAGGAAGCAAGTCTCAGAAGAGTCGAGCTAATCGCCTTGCTGGTCTGTGGAGGCATGCTTCAAGGTGAAGATATGCTTTTCTCTGTGTAGACATCGAACTCGTTTTTCTGTGGCTGTCTGACGAAGCATGTAACTGGGTATCAAGTCTCCTGTAGACTTGCTTTTGTCTGGGTGGTCTTCCGAGAGTTGCTTGGACTCTTTTCCATCTATCCCTGACCGGTTTCGTTCTCGTGTTAGAACTCTTCAGAGGTGTCTGAGAAAGCTGGATGAGCTTTTCTGATGTTTGGTGGATAGGTGTGGGTTGCAGCTATATTTATACTCTTTGGTGCCGGTTGGTGCCGGCGTTGCTTTGGTCCCACATGATATGGAGAAATGGTGCCGGTTGGTGCCGGTATAGAGCAACTTGCTACTACGGCAAGTCTTGTGATAAACAAGCATATTCTAGCCATATTAAGCCAGAATCTTTGTGCAAATGAGTACACGAGAAATTCTTGCTCTGCTTTCGTTTTTTGGACGCTCAATAAGTATCCATTGTGCCATACTACAGTACAGTACACAAATCAGCTCTATACCAGCACCAACCGGCACCATTTCTCCATATCATGTGGGACCAAAGCAACGCCGGCACCAACCGGCACCAAAGAGTATAAATATAGCTGCAACCCACACCTATCCACCAAACATCAGAAAAGCTCATCCAGCTTTCTCAGACACCTCTGAAGAGTTCTAACACGAGAACGAAACCGGTCAGGGATAGATGGAAAAGAGTCCAAGCAACTCTCGGAAGACCACCCAGACAAAAGCAAGTCTACAGGAGACTTGATACCCAGTTACATGCTTCGTCAGACACCCACAGAAAAACGAGTTCGATGTCTACACAGAGA